>VWZN01001647.1:15561-29572 GCA_013396955.1 Regulus satrapa
ATCTGCTTAAATAGGCTGACGAAAAATGAGAAGGTGCTTGTATTTACTTTAGCTACTTCTGTTCTAAACCTTCCAGTCTGTCAGACAAGACCCATCAGATGACCACAAAGCCCTGCCGCACTAATCTGTTGACCAAGTAGTCTTTACAGTTCTACTTTATTCCATAGAAACTAACTCCTTCCTCTATGACTACAATGTTTCAGTTAGCTACACAAACCAACTATACAGATAATTCCACTGAAATTTTACTTCACTGAAATAACGAAGCATCATGGGAAAACAAATACAACCATACAACCCTTACAGACTAATAGAGTTGCAGTCTGCACACCAGCTGTGTACTCCCTGCAGTATTAATGAGAAGAAATCATCAGAGATATATGCTTTTATATTTGTACTTGAAAATAAATGCAGAAGAAAAAGAAACCAAAACCCAAGGATGTGCACGACTGTTGGAGATACAAACATAAAACTGTGATCCCAAGGGGAATTTCATAAGCCAAATGAGAGAAGAAGCAGAATATATGGTACAATGAGAGTTCTCACAAAGGACTGCTTATCCAATTTAACTACTCTATTGTACCTTGTAGAGGAACTGTCAATCAACCTTTCTATAAAAATTGTAAGTCGGGTAAAGAAGACATAGCTTCCTTGCAATAGTAAAGAATGTGCAAATACATCTGCTTGTTCTTTTCCAGGAAAATTGATCTCAAGATTGCTGTGAAAGAATGACAATGCAGAATTTGGGAAGTGGCAAGCAACCAAGAACACTTTGTAGCCCACTTTGCTTTGTAATCCCTCTGTCTAGATGAATAGGAATAGCTACTATCAGAACAGGCTTTAAAAAGCAGGCTGGGAAATGCAAAGTTATCTTATTAAAGAATTAGCAATGCAGAATGCAGAATGAGACTTATTATCTTCCATGTTTTCCTGCCATGCTATCAATAAAAAAAGTCCAATTTTATGATGTTATTTGTGAAGTCATTTTTAGCATGTTGAGGTCACAAATATTTTTCACTGCTACTGAAATATTATTTCCACTGAAATTTTCTCAATGCCTCTTTTATTTGCCCTTACACAGCTGAACAATTGTATTTAACATCTAATTATATAGTTACAATAAATTCAGATATCTTACTGAATTCCTTAGTAGTTCTATAGATAGGGAAGAGGAGAAGAAAAAAAAAAAGAGAAAGGGAGGGTGTGAGAAATGGAAGAAAGATGGGAGGAGAAGAAGAAAGAAGAAAGAAGAAAGAAGAAAGAAGAAAGAAGAAAGAAGAAAGAAGAAAGAAGAAAGAAGAAAGAAGAAAGAAGAAAGAAGAAAGAAGAAAGAAGAAAGAAGAAAGAAGAAAGAAGAAAGAAGAAAGAAGAAAGAAGAAAGAAGAAAGAAGAAAGAAGAAAGAAGAAAGAAGAAAGAAGAAAGAAGAAAGAAGAAAGAAGAAAGAAGAAAGAAGAAAGAAGAAAGAAGAAGAATGAGATGGAGAAAAGGAAGGAGCAAGGGCTGCTTTTAAACTGATTAAATTCCAACATCCTTCTTCAATCTCTACAAATGAAAAGGAAAAAACAAAAGCACACATGTGGCTACTACTGAACAGTCTTCTCTGTCCTAATGGTCCTATTACCATGCCTGATGAATGACCCAGTTGGAAATAAAAATGCAAGAAAGCAGATAGTAGCTTGGAGAAAACATTAAACCAAATAAGAAATAAGAACACAAGCGCTAAGGAAATGCAGAAATTAAAAATGAGACCTGAAAGACGGGAAAGTCACAGAACTTCCCTGTCACAGATAAGGCAATTCAATCAGACCTTTACATAAAGCCTTGGACTCTTTCCTCCTTACTGTGGTTCTGTTTACTGAAACTATAAAATCCAGGTCAACAAGTTCACATAGGGTTCATATGGGGTTCTTGAAATGATGGGTTTCAAGTACCTGCTGTGCAATGAAGTGCTGTGGAGCAAAGAATGATAATAGCAGCATGGTTCAACTGCCTCTGCAGATGGTTAAAATTTGTTTGTCATTCTCCTTTCCAAAAGCTGGGAGAAGAAAACTCCTTATCGCAGCCAGACCTTACAGTAAGCATCCTAAACCTGCATGTGCACCAGTTTAGAAGGAGGGCTGAGTCTGTGACTTGCTAGCTGGGCAAGATTGGTGCTTATATAGTTGTGGTGAGTTAATCCCAGCTGGATGGTGCCTGTCAAGTCACTCTCACTTCCTTTCCTCAACAAGGCAGAGTGAGGGGAAAAAAACAAAACAAAACAAAACAAAACAAACCTCACACATCAGAAAAAGGCAGTTTATCACAGAATATTCTGAGTTGGAAAGGTCCCAAAAGCCTAATTGAGTCAAACTTTTAAGTAAATGGTCCATACAGGGATCAAATCAACAACCTTAACATCACTAGAGCCATGCCCTAAGCAATTGAGCTAATCTCAGGGCTGATAAAGAAAAAGTAAAGGCCATGAACGGAAGTGAGGGGAAAGGAAATATTTCTCTTTTACTTCCCAACAGCAGATGTCCAGTCACTTCCTGGGAAGTAGGGCTTCATAACAAATGCCACCATCCCCTTTTCCTTAGCTTTCATTGCTGAGCAGATGCCACATGTTATGTAATATCCCTTTGGCCAGCTGGGGTCGGCTGTCCTGGCTGTGTCCCCTCCCAAGGGCTGGCCCACCCTCATGCTGCTGGTGGGGACAAGACGGCTTCTGTGCCGTGCCAGCCCTGCTCGGCAGTGGCCAAACACCCGTGTGTGACCAAAACCTTTCCAGCACAAACACCCCGGCACCAGGGGAGCTGCCGTGGTTTTGGAAAAGCAATCCGGGCCAGCAAGATCCCATGGCACGGTAAATCCTGCCCACTCACGGGCGCTGCTCAGCCAGACCGAGGGCAGCTCAAGAACCGTCGGCAAGGCTGGGAGCACGTTCCACGCCTTAAAACGCAGGAATGTTGTATAAAGAAAACAAATGTATCGCGCCAAGGATACATAAGCACAGATTAATATTGCTACATTTCACTAGTTGCAAGTTCTTAACGTTTCCGTGTTAAAGTGTTTCAGTAGTTCCAACGTGCTTTCTGTATTTGTTTTTTCTTCTGCACCCACCCATCGCACAAGGTGTTTAATTTAAAAAGTCTAGAAGAGTCTCCAAGACGACCCATTAGAACTTGGGAAAATTCAGAAAAATTACCAGGCAAGTATGAATTTTGTTTTCCAAATTATCAAGGAAATGAAACAAGAAGTTAAATGAAACAAAGACAATATAGCACAAGGCAAGTAACTTGAGAAGTACTATTTAAACCAAAAGTAGTATTTCACAGGTAAATAGTAACTATCCTGAACTTCATGGAATAAAAGTTCTAAAACCTCATCAGTGACAGTGCGACAGTTCTCTCCACCCCGTTATTTTAAACACATGATGAAAAGTGACAGAGCCATTGTTTGTGTAGAAATTATTTTATGTGCTTAGATAATTATGTGATTAGATAAGCATGTGAAGAGGTTGTGAATAAAGAGGTTGTGAATTCCCAGCAAGCTGACCGAAATATAGGGGTCTGAAAAATACATTGCGGAGTTGTGGCTATGAGTTCTCATTTCAGTTTCTTCTTTCTGTTCTTACCCCCATGATGGCTGAACATATGGAGATTAATTTAAGTGTGGGAGTGACATTGCAGATGTCTAATTAATTGCCCTGGGGGGAGGGGGAGGGAATTGCTTTACCCATAGAAGCAATATGCCTAAAGTAGTGCCTTACATTATCAAAATTTCAACATAATATGCAGTATTTTATGTCAAAATTGGGCAAAAGGCAGAAAAATCAAGTTAGAAACCCACCTTAGCCATTAGCAAACGTTTCAAGTTGGAGCAGGTAAACTGTACTGATGTGTGTGTTCTGGTTACTGCTTGTTAGCTACTGAAGAACTATGGATATAAACAGGTACAAGTGAAATAGCAGTGAATTTATAAATAACCAAATGTTATGGTCAGGGAGACACATAGGCGAGTCTTCCTTCTCAGCTTTAGCAGAAGATATTTTCAGCAGAGGTAAGGGTGAAACAGAATGTGGTTTGCTGCTCTCATATAGCTCTGGTAGACATGGGATTTACATTTTCAAGATTTAGGTCTTTATGCTTTGTCAGTTCTTGCCTAATTTTTTCCCTAGCATTTGTTTCCCCATAACATAAACAATCTGGCAGACAATTTTTAGTAAAGAATTCCCTGAAAGCTCTTCAGTGTGATGTTACCTACACTATGGGATTTGTTGGGTGTTTTTCTGAAGGGGAGATGATGGATGTTGTCACCACACTGTACAACTCCCCTCTCCTGAGGGGAATGCTCCAAAGACTTTCAAGCTGCTAGGGGAGAAAAAGGTTCTTCATGGATAAAGCAGCTCTGACAACATACAAGGAGAGAGTGTCTCTGAAAAACCTCAAAAATGTGCAGTGGTCTCTGTCAGAGAGGCTGTAATGCTGATAGGACAGCATTCCAAACCATTACACCGGTGGTGCTGATTCCGGATTTGAGGAGCAGACCTTGCACTACAGACAGGACGCGTGAATGACTATGTAAGTCAGTAGAGAGAGATTACAAAACTGAGTAGCAAAAGGCCATATAACTTATTTTATAAAAAACATACCATGAAAGGAAGACAACAGTCTGTCATCAAAAATAGAAACTTGAATTATTGTCCTATAAAGCATCTCATCATTATCCTGCAGAAGCATAGCCCTCATATGTTTATATTGGCTATGAGAGACTACTTACATTTGACTCAAGTCTTCAGAGACATTACTTTTTCTTGTGTACTTTCCATTTCCAAAGGACATTGCCCAACCAATCAAATGTTTTGAACCTCGCAAACCTGTCATAAAACATCCAAAGTTCAGGAGAACACTTAAGTGGGCATTAAATAAAAGGATAAGAGAGTGTGATTAAAGAGCAAATAGTTTTACCGAGGAATTGGCAGCAATTCAGTGGACAAAAAAAAAAAAAAAAAAAAAAAAAAAAAAAAAAAAAAAAAAAAAAAAAAAAAAAAAAAAAAAAAAAAAAAAAAAAAAAAAAAAAAAAAAAAAAAACAAACAAAACCAAACCAAACCAAAACCAAAAAAAAACATACCATGGAAACCTTTTGTGGGTAAAGCAAGTTGAGCAAATTGTTTAATTGAAAAGTTATATTATCATTAAATATAGAGTAGCAATTATATCAAACTACATTAATAAAAAATAACACTGTTATTAACTTATAAAATTAAATGTAATGAGTGATCAATATCTGAAACTTAAAGTGTAACAAAAATAATGTGTATCTCTGTAAATTACATTTTATCTTTAAAAGTAAGGATTGTAAACTTTACTAAGGACATTTGAATTTCATAAATTAGGGAACTAACTGATATCTATGGTTAGTGCATATTTTCTTATATTATATCTTCTCATTGTCAAAGCAATATTAAACCTATTGTTAGGATAAATATTAAGTATGAAGAATAACAGCAAATATCAGAGGAGACAATAATAAAGTGTGGATTCTTTTCCCCCTAGCATTACTTTGGAGGGTAAGAAACTTGTCTCTGCCATGCTCATTCTGATGAATATTGCTTTATTTATTTACCACCTAAACTGGTACTAACTGGCATTTAGATAATTAGCTTTAAAAGAGTTCTTGCACTGGCAATCCATTAGAAGGGTCTTGCCTTTTTAACTACACTAAAAAGTAAGAATATTTTCTTATCAATGTGCACAAACATTATTTAAGCTCATCTGAATTCTCATGAAACTTTGATATGTCTTCCACAATGTACACAAATATCATCTTTTACTTCTTCGTGCATTTGATTTTGACAACATAAAGCTCCTCCTTCATCAGGAACATTTGATTTTTTTTCCTTTGTAATCAGATTTATGCATAACAGATATCATGGTATAATAATATTGTAGAATAATAAAATGAAAGCGCCAAATACTAAAAATTGTTTGTCCTAAGAGATTTAATATGCAACAAATATGGCAACTATTCTTTAATTATTGCATAAACTAAACAGATCCTCCAGTCATCAGCTAAATGTACACAATTTAGAAATAACAAGAGAAAAGCAAGTCAGATTAGAGAACAGATAGTCACTATCAGGAAGGAAGACACATTATATAACCAGCACACAGAAACCTCATGAGTCATTTTTTAAAACAAATAATAATCCTCATGATCATAATTATAATAATACCCCAACACTTGTGTCACTAAAGCCAAGTGGAAACAAATCACACCATACCAATTATGGTATACAAATGAAATATTTGTCTCTAAAAAATTATTATAGATATATAATTTAGATATATTTTGATGTATCATACCTCTTATTTCACTGTTTACAATACAAACCAAAGTAATTGGAACACATGCATTTTATATTATTGTTTCTACTTTTCACTCAGTTAGTTTTTAATTCCTGTAGGCTGATAAAGTTCCTCTAAGGACAGCCCTGATAAAAGGAGATGGCTGGATTGCACCAGTCCTCTAATGAATATCTAAGATACAATAACTCAGGAGCTGCTAGAGATGCATTACCCCTTCAATTTTTTTCTCACTCTTAAAAATTAATAAATGTCTTTCTAAATATCTATACTCCAATAGGTCAACCTATACTAAGTGCTAGTTGAGTAAGGGTGTCCGGAACCAGGACTTAGTTATTTCATTTTTTTTCCTCCCTCCCTCCTTCTTACCACATCTTGAAAGAAATGAGCACCCAGAAAAGTTGTTCATCTTTTCTACCTAGTGGGCCGTGGGTAAGAAGTGGGGAAGCTGAACAACAAAATAAGTTGGATCTGCCTGGTGATTTCTATTTTTAAAAATACTTGCTGATCTTTGTAACCCTCATGAAAATGACACACACTATGAGGCTTCAGATCACATGTTTCTTTGATGTATTTCAGGCCTGCCATAAAGTTGAAATATATTAAGATAAAAACCTCAACAAATATTCCTTTTTCTCCTAAGGATGGCATATAAGGGCACTTCTTTAAATTTTTAAAGGACAGGCTGCAGTTCTGGAAATTGCTTTTAAGTATTGCACATGGAAGACAATGTCTGTACTGAGAGAGATACAGAAACTCCCTGACACAACACAAGTAATATAATTTAGTGAATTGCTTTAGGCAGTTTATGTCCTAAACCTGTGGAGGCATGTACAAGTTCAAGTTAATCTACATACTTGTTCTGTTTGGAGCTTGCAACAAAATGACCAAAAAAGGCCCCATCTATAATACAAGTATGAGACATATATTATATTTATTGATTTTTTTTTCAAATAATTGTATTTACTTTTGTCAATCATAAACCCAAAAATATTATAAAATTACATCCCAATGTGCAGAACGCATTGCAGGGGAAAACAGAAATGCTACAGTAAGTTATTAAAAAACTGTACTCCTCAACCTCAAAACAAAAATTTTTGAGGGGAGGTAAAAAAAATTGTGATTTTTATATATCTCAGTCAACAGTGACAAATGCCACACCCTAAAAGTACTGCAGTATGGGGTAAGAGTATTGTTTTAGCTACATCTCTGAATTTCCTGGCATTATGGGTTTAAGAGAGATGCTTTATCTTAGCTTTACTTGCCTGCCAATTTAATATTCTGTGGAGGTTTTTATCTAATTTAGAAAAGAGGAATAGATCAGAGGAAAAGGGAAAAAAGCCAAACAAACCTTATCTGTACAACACTGTCTTTTTCTGGCTACAGAGGTCTTAATTAACTCCTGCTGATGTCATTTCTTGTGGTTAACTTCCATGGTTTACCATAAGAGTTATGGTTCCTTTTTTAAAACAAAGGAATAAACAAATAAAACAACAAATAAACAATCAAACAAAACCCAACAGCATTTTGTATGGTTCCCACCAAAGACTATCAGATCTGCTAACTTTTTTTCTAAAATGGTTATTTTTGCTTGTCTTCACAGCAAAACTCTAATAGGGATATGCATGAGGAAAGAAAAAGTAATAAGGAAAGGAAAGGATCAATTTAAACCTAGGATTTTCTAATTTGGATTTCTAATGGTAGATTTTCTAATACTGACATAATTTATAGTAATTTTACTATTTTCTTACAATTTTAAATTTTTTATTTGTTTTGCTATTTATAATATTGCTCTAGAGTTTTAGCTGGACATCTTTTTTGATTAGAGTTTCCTTCTAAAGCAAGATCTCTAAATGCATATGTATATTTATATATTTATTTATACATTTTATAAATTTATATACTTTCTTATATCTTTGAGGGAGATTCTTGACCCTTTTACAAATGCTTACATTTCCCTGTGCTTTGACAGAACCTCACATACTTCAACAGAACCACATAAAGGTGGGAGGCAGATAAACATACAGTGATTATAATGATCAAAGTTTTTGCCATTTTCAAAACAAGTTGTGATAGTTCTGGCATTTCAACCCTGCAACTCAAACCTTATTCTTAAGAAATTCCATGAACCACATCAGTTAATGGTCATTTTCTTCCTAGGGCCAGCTGCTCTTGCAACATGTTGAAAGGCCTCTACATATTCTGTCAAGGATATCCCATAGAATTACTCCTAACTAATTTCACAAAGCTGCCGTGGGCCCTTTCTGCTGTCCTGGTTGACTGTTCCGAGTGTGTGGCTTCATAAAAAAGGCACTGCCAGTGCTTGGCGGCTTGAGGATGAAAAGCACTGAGAAGTGGTTGAACAGTGAAATGGCCGGGATGTTTTTAAGATCAAGCTGAGTGAAACACAATAAATAAACAAATTTAGGTTTTTACTGAAGATTTAATACTGAATAGATCTAAAAGCCTTTTACATGTATTTATCTTAAAACAGCTTTTAGTAATCCAAGATATTTTTACTAAAATAGACATCAGCTTTAGTAATTACTAATCATGTGCAGCTCTCACTGAATCTAGTCAGAACCGAAGATAACAAAATTGTCAATGTTTGGACTTCTGTCACGTACAAAATATTTTTCTATCTTTTAATCCACTTCTCTTGTGAAACAACGGCCTTTACTGCTGCCTATCATGTTGTGGCCTGGAGATAACCTACAGCAGTACTATTACAGATGTACCCATAACATGATATATTCAAGCTGAGCTAACTCAAGACAAGGCTGCCATTTTATCCTATTGACAAAGGAAACGTAGGGGGAAATGCTACTGATCTTTTCTACTAGTACATAATAGAAATGTAGTTTGTGTTACAATAACTTAGTTAATTTCCCTCATTTTTATGAGCTGGCAAGCAGCATTTGAATTATTTTGAAGATTGTTTCTTACTTACCTTAATATATATTATTCCATTATCTGACAATAGAAATAACTTTCAAGGCAAGACTTTCTTCTTTTGACTGCCCAGAGTCTACATTTAAACACCCTAAGCATACTTGTTTTTATAAATACACAAATATAAACATTTTAAAATACTTTTGCTATAATTTATACTACTGTGGAGAGTGATTTGTTTTGAAGCTTTGATACTGGATGTTTCATATCCACACCTTTCCACAGATATCCAAACTTTGACCTTAATAATCTTCAGATGTGTATTTTTAATCTGAAAAAGATTATTCCTGAATAAATCTTGCAAGGCTGAGCCCAGAGGTTTAAACTATTAACAAATGCATGTGAAGTAGATCATTAGTAATATTCTTCCAGAACAATTTTATGTAAGTGGCATAATTTCCTTAGTATCTTGAAACTAGACAAGATGATTTAGAGCTGTCTGTGATCAACAAGTAAACAAATAATTTATTTGACTGTGTTCTGGTAATCACTTATCATTTGAATGATTAATTCTTCGCTAAGGTAGTAAAAATAAGGTAGTGCATCTTTTCTTACTCCTCCTTGAAAGAAATTCAGAATGGGAACTGTTAAATGCTCTAATGACTCTTAAATGCTTCAAACTTACCTTGAACAATTGCCAAAGGGCAGAAATGCAAATGTTTTGTGGAGGAACCTAAAGCTTAAGTGAATTATCTATTTTCTTATCCAAAGGACTTTGAACTAACATTGTAAAGAGACAATTTTTTTTTTTTTCTTAAGAAAATTATCCAACACTGATGAGATCAGGGAGGGGCTACATTTATTCTTCCTAAGACAAATTTTTGTGAGTCAGGAGTGTGACTCAGTCCGGTCAGTGATGTTGATCTGAGAGAGATAGCTTGGTTACTCCTTTTGCTTCTTATCTTGGGGAGAGGAGGAAAAATAAATAAGTCTCTTGTCACTTGATCACAGAGGAGAGGAACACATTACAATTTACAAACAAGATATTCGGTCAGCATGAACTGGAATAGGTCACAAAAAGGAGTGAACTCAATGAAGCTTCAAAAACTAACATCAGCTGAAAAGAGGCTGTCAAAGATAAGGCCACAACTTCATCAGAGGAGTGAGAACCCTTAAAAAGCATCATATCTAAAAGCACCAACAGTATCATCAGCCCAAAGAACTAACATTTTTATTTCAATCCAGAACTGTACACACCACAAACCCCCAAAAGAACTTTTGTAGTTTGCTAAGTATAATGGGCACTCCTAACATTTTAAGTCTGGAGGTGATAGGTGAGCTGGAAGAGCAATGTGTGTCCATAACAAGGACAGGCACTGGGAGTTGATGTCTAAATGCAGTTCCTGGGAAATGGAAACAGCAGCATATTTTTAACAAACCCAACTGTCAAATTCTCCATCAATTCCAGGATTTATGCTTTGTTGTGTTTTGTTTTGTTTTTTGTTTTGTTTTAATTTTAATGTAGCCATCATGTCCTTTTTTAGGAAAAACCTTGCCACTCGTTGATCTGTTTTAGCACTGTAATGTTGTTGAGCTGCAGAGGTGCTTGAAAAGAACACATAAATGAGAAACAGTTAACATATTAAGTCCAGTGTATGTTTTTCTGATACATTAATATATAATATACTTGAAAACTGATTTGTACAATAACTGTTACTCCTCACAACATTCCTTTGTTTATTCTTTTAATCTTTCACTCTCCTGATTCTGTGGTGTCACAGTAAAGCATAAAACTGAATGAAGAACCCAAAAACCAAAAAAAGAAACCACCAAAAAATCAAAACAGAACCAAAACAAATTATCCAAAATTGTTGAAAGATAAATTGAATAGAGAAAAAAAAAACCCCACTTTAAATTATCATTTAAAAAAACCCACATTGTGCACAAATCCTGAGTTCCCAAACAATCAAGAGAAAGAATTCTGAGCTGATAAAATGCAAATGTTTACAGACAGGCCTCTTTCCTAAGGGTAGGGTGGAGGATTTCAGGTTGAAATGGAGATATTGTTTCATTACACAGGGTCAATGCTAGGCTGTATGGGTGAATGATAGAGCAATTTGGCCATCCTGCCATCTACAAAGATCAGTGAGTGGTCTATTGTTTGCCTATCTAAGTGGCTGTTCAGTGTTTTAGGCAACAGATTGATCTTTTAGGGTGCAGGATACTGGAGCAATCACAAGATGCAGCTTCCAGGGCCTGTCAAGAATGAGCTCAGGGCATCAGCCAGGAGCATGGAAAACGGGAATCTCCTCCATGGTGGATTGAAGTCATCAGTCAAACAGTAGTACTCAACTGAGAAAAACAACTAGGAGATGGGTACCTGATACAGAAACATGTGTTTCTGCACAACCCGAGGAAGATTTAGGAACTTGTATCTCCTTACTCACACACAAATATTCCCCTAACTTCTCAGGTTTATCTGTGCTTTCCACTTCCATCCAATTTAATAAACTGACTTTGAACAGGACAAGCACTAGCAGAACAGTCAAGAAAATAGTTTCAAGAAAGTTAAGATCTATACAGAAACCATGAAAAGCCTGTTTTCTCTCTTCTCAGATCAAGCCCATCATGAGATTTTGCCAAAAGTCTCCTAGTCGACACAGAATGATGAGGTGGGCACTCAGGTCTTGGTCACATTAATAATTTTTGAGAAAATGTTGTAATAATTCAAATACTCTAATTCTTACATTACATTAAAAGTCTCATAGTAAGTAGATTAGATACGGGCAATCCACTTAAATTTGCTGTGATATGTTTTCTGTGTGTATTACAATATGTAATGCTTGTGTTGTTAGCATGTTGGTCATGGAACAAGGTGAAGTACTGTTACTGATTTGTCAGATCTGGCCTTTCCAAATGGTCTGCAAACCACTTTGAATTTTCCTGAAATAGTGCTGTTTCCTCAAAATTTAATTGAAAGCTCTCCTGAAATATTCCTTTCTGTATCTTGGTTTTGCTTGCTTTATACTGTTGGTGACCTACATTATAGGGGATGCTTTCTGTTAGTCAATTATATGTTCTAATCTTTAGAAACAGCAGGAGTACCTCTTTTTCACAAAAAGGAAAAAAGATTAAATCATGAAGCACGTTGTATATTGATGATTAATTTGAAAAAAAAATTGTAGATCTTCAGGGAGAAGATTCTGTGGAGATATAAGAAATTTCTCCTTACTTTCAGTCAATGTGTTGGATGTTTTTATGGTATCCATGTATATCAATGCAAGAGGAACATGAAGTGACTATTGCATGCCTTGAAAAATGTACTCACTTAAAGAGTTCTGCCATCAAAGATAATGACGATATGTACCCCTCCCACCTTTGCTTCTTTCTTATGAAGAAAATAGGACGTTATTCCCATTTCATAGAAAAAGTACTGAAGCACGATCAACCTACCTTCCCTCAAGACAAACGGAAGCAGGTACAGACATGTACCCAAACTGCAGTGCTTTAAACACATCATCTCCTTCTTAGCTGTACCAAAGCTAATTTTATCTGCCCGAGAGCTAGGAGATATGACAGAACTGTGCAGAACACATCTGCCAGTCTTATAAAGCTGTATTGAGAAATGTAATTTCCAAGTGCCTGGGGAAGGAAGCCTCACTGAGCTACAGCCATAAGTGCAGAGGAGGATGCTGAACTGCAAACAGAATGCAAGAGAATTTGTTTTATGTATGTTCAGATAGTGTTTTATTCTCCTTCTGGGGGGACATGCAAGAAATCTCCTCAACAGAACAGGCTGCAGGATTGCTTACCTCGTTATTTTGATTTTTCAATTGACCTCTAGATATGGAGAGGTAAGGTAGTATTTTTAGCAACATTCAAAATGGGCAGGCGCCATTTACTGCTCACAATCTCTTTTGATTGCTTGTCTTGAACAAGGAGGAAAATGTAACAGACATTCAGGTAAAAAAGAAAGAGACAATGAACCTCAGGCAAGCCATAATAATAGCGTAGTTAGGATGATTTATTTATTTGCCAGTCCTTGTGGGCTGCTTTGTGCTGACTTCATCCTGTTGCTTTAACCCTCTAGGCTCTGCATCATCTCGGGTCTGCGACTGTAGAGCTGTATAAGCCTCTCCATTCATTTCCTTTGCAGCACTAGGATTTGAACGATAACGAAGGTGAAACAAGGGTATTTATGGCGGGCTCAAGGAACCTGACAGTCTGGGATGCAGCTGGCCAGTAACTCGAGAGAGATATTCAACGGAGGAGAGCGGAGAATGGATGTCAAAACACACCTCAAAACCCCACACAAATAGGTTATGGACTGACATCGTTTATGGATGGGTATTTTTCGCTGGGGGGGGGAGGGAGATCTACTGCGCTGGAAGAGAACTGAAACTACGGTTTCATTTCCAGTTTAATTCCCAGTGCTGTTATTCACTCCCAACGTCTCCCTGAACAACTCACTTGGGCTCAAACGCTGATAACCTCATTTGTTTTTCTTTCTACAATCGGAGAGCCTTCGNCTGACGGGAGGCTGGACCCGGAGCTCCCAACCCCCCCCGGTCGGCAGCGAGCCGCACGCCGGTTCCTGCCGCCCCGGACCCGCCGGAGGCCCGGCGCAGCAGAGACCTCCTGCCCCAGCGCACCCCAGCACACACAGCGGAGCCTCGCCCGGGCTCCACCGCGCTCCCCGCGCCCCCTGCTCTGCAGCCGCCAGCGCGGCTCCCGCTGGGGAGGGGGAGGCCGTGGGGCGACACCGCCCCGGCC
>VWZN01001647.1:32371-44290 GCA_013396955.1 Regulus satrapa
TTTTAGCTGTTTGTTGGGGCTTTTCAAGGATTTCTTCCAAACATCACAAATCATGAATTCCAATAGAAGTAAACTTGTGTATCTTTAAACTGTTGGCTCTTCTGGCAGGAATAGCTTCCAATGTACTAGGACTTTAATACTTACAGCATAATGAATGGAAACTCTCGGTGTCAGTGGAAAAAGTGGTCACTGAATTCAGTGAGGGGAAAAATAACTCAAACACTTCAATGTGAAGTTTTCGGTCTGGAAGAGCATCATTGTGTGGTTCGTTTTATTGCTGCTCCTATGATGATTGTGGTAACAGACCCGGGCTGAGTTAGCTGAAGGAAACGTGCATCCTGTGTTGGGTGCAGATACTTGCAGGTTTTCCCCATCAATGTTTCTATGTCCCTGCTAAATTACAACATTATTACTCCTATCCATTCAAAGAAATATGCATGGAAAGCCATGTAGATCAATAAGTAATACAAGTCAAAACTAATTTTAAAGGGAATTGTGGATATACTATTTGTAAGCACACATACTGCTGCTTTTGCATATTAAGCAAATGGTTTTCTGGAATTTAAAGCAGAAAACAAGACTCCTGTCGCAATAGCCTTGAAAAAACTGTGTATCGGTTTCTTACACAAAATTGCATTTCATACAGAGGAACAGGTCCCCATCCTCGTAATGCATATTCAGCTAATAACCTGGGGGTAGTCCTGCAAATTAAAATCCACTGTAGTCTAAAGATAAAGTCTCATTTAGCAAGTCACTCTTTTGTGGGCCACAATATAGAAAACTTTGTTAAAATTACAAGCCTCTAAACTGTGTTATGGAAAGCTTCCTGTGTCCTGTAAAGTGTCATGTAGCAATAGCACAAAGGTATATTAATTCCTTCTATTATCTTTATTTTTTACTGTTTGAATTTCTTTGGAAAGAAGAATGTGATATATGGTAGGTAATCATGAGATGAGATGATACTAAGAAGGAAGAAAAATAGGCTGGATCTGCTAAAGCCACCTCAAAAACAGACGCTTTGGAAGAATTAACTTCACTGACATTTAAGATTTTAGAGCTGGGAACTTACTATTAACTGACAAGTTCAAAATGAACCTGGCAAAACAATCAATAACATGCCATAGCAAGCAGGTCTCCCTTGACATGAGGGTGGACAAGATAACCTAAAGTATCTTCTAACTCGAATTTCTTCCATTAAGGTAGGCTAAATATTAATGGCATTCTTTACCACTGAAATGTGACCTCAGTAATGTCTTTCAGTGTTTAAGCTCTTCATTTTTATATATGTTCTCTTCTGGTTTTAAACAGAAAATCATACTTGTGCAAAAAAGTATTCATGGTTTTATTTAAAGGTGAAGTCAGGTTTCAGTCAGCAAAATTTGATGCAGAATAATGAACAGCCATGATTAGTCCTGGCATTTAAAAATAAATATATTTTGAGAAATAAGGAAGACTGCTTGAATCTATAAGAGATCTCTGTTGTAGCAATGCATGCTTTCTTTTATTACAAAACGATCAATAAAATTGCAGTAATAGTCTTAAATTTGTATTCTCTAGTATTCTCTACTTGTCTTAAAATAAGTAATAATAATAATAATACTTGTTAAAAGATGCAGTTCGGGAGATAAGGATCTTTCTCTATAGAGTACTTTAATTAAAAGCTAGATAAAATCTGGGAGTTGCTGAATTGTGTATAAAAAGCTAGGATTAGCTCTGCCTACTGGCTTTCTAGAGTGTGTACAAGGATCTCAAGCAGGGTTGTTTTTTTTTTTTTCCTTTTTTATTCAAACCTGTTACATTTTCTCTGAAGACATTTTTATTTCTTGCAAAGTTTAACAGATCAAAGAGCAAGGGGGGGGGGATAATGAGGTGATACTGTTGCTGGTTTGAAAAGGAATCGTAAACCTATGATGCTTTATGTAGAGGATGGGTATTTCTCACAAGCATTAAGATTTACTAATTCAAAATAGCTTGCCTTAATAAAGATTGGATTCCTTCACTTTTCAATATCTAATGTTAGTGTTCTCCTAATGTAGGCTTCAGTTAGCTGAAAAGACCATGTTCATTAATTCAACAGCAGAGTGATAAAAGAGTAAGAATGTTTTTGTTCGTGAAGCCCTCCAAGCATCTGTTAATGCATGTAAAAATGTGTTCAGCAGTTTCACACAGAAGATTTAAGCAGTGATAATGAGTGGTATAGAAGGAGGATTTCAAGGAGGTGACATGTACAATGAAATCAACAGGCAAAATATTAGACTAACTCGTGTTGGAACAGTGGCACCTACTCACACAGAATGCAATTTCTGCACAAGCACATGGTACTGTCCAGTTTGTTTTTTGTTTTTAAATTTTCAGGCTTTCAAATACAGTTAATTTAAACAAATTTCTAGTTTCCATGACAGATTTCACTTGATATGAGCAGTATCTTTGAAGGATCTGTCTGTTTAAGCTATTGATATTCCAGTAAACGTTATGAAAATTATTTCTGCTGCTACTTATAAATCTTAGTTTAACTGACAGATGACAGCAGGAGGTGTTATTAGTTTAATTTTGGTGAATTGCAAAGCAGCAATGAGGCTTTCTCCATTGGTATTTCAAAGGTCTTGTGGGAGAAGAAATCTGAGGAAAATGTAGGAGGCATTTAAGAAAGAAATCTGAAATAACTTTGAAAATAAATATAACTTTTTTTTGTCCAGTAAGAGATAATACGTATTTGCTGCTACAAAACAGACAAATAACATCTGCCTTGCCTTTGAAGGGGAATTGACTGGGAAAGAGAATATATTCTTCCTTACTGGTGTTTGCAACTGTGCTGTGCAGTTAAAGAGTGCACAGATGCATTTTGAGGATGACATTTGATAAACTTTGGTGCTGGTCACTAAGCCTGGTTAGTTCTGCCACTTACAGCATAACCAGCCTCAGCACTAGGGGTAGCCCAGGCTTCTTGCAGGCTATAATCTGATGCTGCTTTGTAGAAGAGAGTTAGGTAAGTTTCTGAATGGCCTCCTATTTACAGTGGACTTCAGTGGTTTGCATTTCTCTTTTTAAATATTGTGTATGATCTCGTTGTTGTCTTATTTCCCAGTTAGCACAGGAAACACCATGTTCTTAAAACACACTTCTGGGAGCCTATCACTTGTAATCTGCTACCCTTACTTGTGCCCTTATATTCACAGAAAGATAAGGTAGCAGCAGGGAAAACAACACTATTGGTTTCTCACCACTTGGTGTACAGTGTCTGGTCAGAGGAGCCCCAGGATGTACCACACTCTGCATAGTTGATAGCAACAAACCCCAACTCTACGCAGGAAAAGATGATTCAGCCCACTCTGCTTTAAGCAACTATCTAACTTCTTGGACACACCTCAAGGGTTGTAGTGGTGTGTTCTTTTTCTGTTTATGTTTACATTAAAACTCAAACTTCAATATTAATTTTAAGATTTTGAATCAAAGATTAACTTAATCACCTTACATTACATACACTAGTGAAAGAAAAATCAAGTGCTCTTTGTTGGAGTGTCACAAATGGGCCCTTATGTAGAATTTATTTTTTCCTTGTTATTTGATCAATGACTGGTGGCTTGTCTGCATGGCTCTTTCAGGATTGCCCCTGTGTCTCTGTAAATACAAGGATGTGTTGCTTGTGGTGTATATTTTGGCTTCTGTCTAGATTTTAAAAAAAAAACAACTGGTGACTCCATATGGTAATAGGAAGAAGAGTCACTAGCTGTATTTGCTGGAGTTTTTCCACTGTAGAAAGAAATAACCATAATGCAATGGTTTTTATTGAAATAAGGAGCTTAGGTCACTAATCATAGAGAAATCTTGTAGCTACAGCACACATTTTAAAAAAGAATATGTGTAGAGTCACCTAAAAAATTGAAGGTGGTCACTGTAACTTTTCAAAACTTGGGAAACATTTGGTTTTATATGGCAGGTGTTTCAAGAGATAGGAGTCTTTTAAGTCCCCATCAAAAGATTTGTTAGTAATTTTTGGTAATATGTTTGATGCTTTTTTAATATTCCAAAATTTTGTCAGTCTTTTATGATGGCCTTCTGAAACTACTGCTTGATCAGCATAATCCAAGAGACTGAGGACAGAGAGAGCATAATTTGTGATTGCCCATTTGGCTTGTCACTGTGAGTGCAAAGTTTCACGGGCTGGATGAGATGCCCTCATGGCTACTTTCATTTCTATCTTAGGCTAACTGCAATAATTCCTCCCTCCTTTGTGCCATCTCTGCCACTTTGAGTCTACTCATTGCACCTCTAGATGGTTTGTTACACGATCTTTGTGCACAAACTGGTCTTTCCAAGGTGACAAGTGAGGCTCACATGAGGAAAGCAACATGAATCTTTGGATTGGTGGTTAGGAATGTTCCCTGTGCAGTAGTCATGTGAAACCATTCCCTGGAGAATATTAACCTGTTCACATGGGAGAGCTTGAAGTTATTGTTTTGATGGTAGATGGGGGAGTGGTTTGAGTTCCAGTTTTCAATTCATGGTTTTTTATAGAAGTATATTTGGGTTAAAACAGAAGAACTATATACCTAGGTGGTTTCTGATACCACAGTGGAGGAAAAGAAATTGTGCTTGCTGTGTTGAGCATCCAGATTTGCTTTCTGATATTTTTACATAGAGAAGACTGTGTAGATAGTAACAATAAAGTAGTAGAAATGGTGGCAGGTATGGTTAGCCCTTAAACTGTGGTATTTTTGAATCTTCTGGTTATTTAGATCTAGTAGACAGTGGGTAAGGATCTTAATATCCATACTGAAGAGGAGGTTTTTTCACTTTAATCTAGGTGCTATTGCTATCAGTGTTGATATTGCACTTCAAGTTGCTTTACATTGCTTGGATCTGCCAATTTTTATTCACTTGAGAATGAACCTGGTGCAGAACTTCATGAAGCCTATGGAACATAGTGTAAATCAATACTTAATTTAGAGCAGTGTCTTCCAGCCTCACTCAATTGAGGTTGTATGGAACATGAAATGATTTAATCTGGCTGACAGGGTCTGTGCCAGATGGCTTTCAAATGTGCATAGCTGAGACTGACAGCTGGAGAGAGTAGGGAAGGTGCTTACCAATGCTATCACAACTGCTTGACTTCTACTTTATTAATAACGTAAATCATTTCAACTTGTGTTCACCTACCTCTGCTCTGAAGTTTTTGTAATTAACATTCACAGTGACTTTTCTTAGTCTGCAATGAGCTTGCTTTGCATAGTGAAACATCTTGAGATCTTTACAGAATCTGCTTCCAGATGCATTTTGTTAATAGGTAGATCTTGTTGTGACTACAGATTAAAGGGTTTGTCCCTAAACAAGAGCTGTATTTCTAAAGTGAGTTAAAAGAGATTTGGGAATAAAGGACTAAATTCTGTGGGATTTGAGAGAAGCATGGTCTCTCTTTCTGGATTTGTGTGCTGTTTACTAGTAGTGGAGGCACTTGCAGTGGAGTTATCCTTCATATAGAGTCACTCACTCTGCAATGCATACCAGCTTGTGGGAACTTTGTGAAAGAACTTTTGAAAGAACAAACACACACATCCAAAATTAGATAAAAGCATATAAAGCAGTGGTGCATGCTAAGTCTTGCTTGTGTGTTATTTTTGTACGGCTTTCTTTTTTTCTTGTGGATCCTGGTGTTACCAGGCACTGGAAAGCAGCTCCTCAAACCATATTAGCAAAATGATTTAGAAAAAGCTGTCTTGGTTGTGCAAAGTCTGACACCCTAAAACTGTGCTTTTCTACCTTCTAACACAGGAAATTGGTTTACGAGATGGAAAAATATAAGGGATGTATGCTTGAGGGGAGTACTTCATATTTTCTGTGAAGATAATTGTAACATTCTTAATAGATGAACCTTTCATTCCAAAACTGCAATGCTGAATTTGCATAGGCACAAAGCTTTATATTTCTTTCTATTGTCATATTTAAGCCTATAGAAATAATTATGGAGAAAAAGTTATACATAACCCTGAGCAAAATGCTTTGAACTGGACAAAGTTAATACCTGTTACTTTGAGGCAGTGATTGTAAAACAGGCCAATTTCAAGCTCCTGATGGGGAGCTGCCAATGGGCCCACCTGAGCATTACTGAGCTGACAAAGTAAAGCCACTTCTGATGGGCTTTCCTCTTCGCTGTCACAGTTGGCAGTAGCTGAAAATGGTGGCATGGCTGAAGGGCTACTGCATGGCCTAGACTCCTGGAGTGAGGGTGAACAGCAGAGCCAAGGCTGGCTGGCATCTGTATGGTACTGTGGGGAGGAGGATGCCTGTAGGGAAAGCTCTTGGCCACCCTGCAGAACAGGGGGCCTCAGCCAGCTGCAGGACTCTCCTGTGCTGGCAAGAACTGGCCCATGCTGGGCAGCACGAGCAAGAGTGTGACCAGTGGGTTTTGTCTTTAGTCATGCTTGTGAGGCCGCATCCAAAAATGGTGCCTTCTTTTGCACCTCTCCTGACAGTAAATGAGGGGCTGTCCTGCTGTGTGTGAGGAGAAGTAGAGTGAGGTGGCTTTGGTTGAGCTGGAAGGAGAAAGGCTAAAGAGGAGGGACCCTGTTGATGGTCTGTAGTGACGCCTTGCATGAAAGGTGCAGCTAAGCTAATCTTTTTCTCAGGATGAGTGTGGGGGTGTGGAGAAGAGCTTCCGTGATTGACTTGAGCTGGTGAGGCCTGTGCTGGCTGGAAGGGGCAGTCCCTGTCACTGTGTGACCTTCAGGAGGAATCGCAGGTGTTGCTGCTGTCTTCCTTGTCACCGGTTCTCATCTAGGGCTGTCTCCTGACCTTGAGGTCAGGCGAGAGGCAGTGCTGGCGCAGGGCTGTACCTTCTGGCAGTAGCACAGGCTTGGGTATTCCTAAACTAACTGTGAAGCCACATCCTTCCTCTTGCTCTGACATGGTAGTGCAGCTGCTTGACATGCGAGTTCAGCTCAGCCGACTGCTTAACTTTGGCAGAGCAATCCTGGCCACTTACATAAGCATCTTAAAAAAACTGAAACCAGTCACTCTGGGCTGCTTCTGTTGCTGAAGTGACACAAGCGCATCTAAGATGAGATTTGTGCGACTATTTTAGATCATGTCCTAGGTGGCTAAATTGAATATTTTTATATGTATGTTTTAATTTATCCATTGCCTATTTACAGAAAACGCCTGAAGTGCCTACCTTAGAGGTAGGTCTTCCCATTTGGTCAGGCGAATCTTGCATATGATGGAAGGAATGTAAAGTTTTAACCCATGAAATGCACACAGCTTCAGAACTTGAGGCAGGCACTTTAGGTGGTGAAAACAGGTGATAGGGAAAAGCACAATTTCAACACTGCCTTTTTAAAAAGCTCTTGCATCTGCTGCATTCTGTCTATTACCAATTATTGAAGTACTAAATCTTGGGGAGTGATTAATGCTAGAATTGGTAGTTTTTCAACTGTGTGCTAAATAGAAGGGTTTCAGGTTAAAACTGAGATAACAAGAAGCCTCTGTAGATCCTCAAAGGCAGCTGTAGTAATTCTAAAGTATAAAATTCTGTAAAAATTTGCTGTAGAAACTTCACCAAAAGGAAGAATGCTTGTGTTTCAAGGGGCTTTTCAGCCCTTTCCCCACGCCCTGCTTACTTTATATAAATAGATCATGTGTCTTAATTTGCTGATTAGAAGCCCAATGTCAGCCTCTCAAATGTAAAGTGTGTTATAAACATAGTTAGCTGGGAGCTTAGCAAGGCTCCAGTTGCCGGATGAATTAGAATTTGTGATATATTTCCTGCAAGTATGGTTTCCTATTTACTTCACTTAAGCACATTCAGTGTAGTTCTGTGCCGTGTTTTGCGTTGGCACTGACGTTGGATTACCTGTGTGGTGAATCTGGTTAGATAACAATTCTGCCTGAAAGAAAAATAAAAATTACTCTCTGTAGAAGCTTTTTGTATACCTGCAGGAACTTCACTGTTGTCACAGGATGATCAGAATGCTTCGTGTGCATCCTGATACTTGATCATCACCACGTTTGTGATGGAAGAAGCATGGCTTTCCTTGCTGTGGTTGCTCTGCTTCCAACATATTGAGCAGCCTAGCTGGAGTCCTGGGAACACCCAGGCACTGCACACAAATAGAGAACACTACAGGAGCTCTGAATTTCAACAGCGAAACTGTGAGGTGGCTTTGTTGCATGATAGGGATAAAGCCTTTAACCAGCTGTAAAATATCATGTAAGCTCTGTAAGATGGAAACCAGTTCAGCCCACTCTGACTTACTAATTTTGTGAATCTGCCACACGAAAATGAAGCTGAGAAGTGAACACCACTTTTTTGTAGATGGGGAGAAGAAACAGCCATCTAATTTGCTGAAGGGTGGTTCTTCTATTTTTAAAACCTGAAACAAGTGAAGGCTAAATTATGTAGCTACAGGCACATTCTTTGGTAGGTAGTAATCAAAATCTAATGATTCAAACTGTCAAAGCTTTTTAAAGTTCATGTGAAGTTTAAGATGATGGAAATTTATCTTTTCTTTGGGAGGAGGAGTGTTTTGAAGCTCTTCTAGATAAAACTTTGAGACAGAGGGGTTTATTGCACTTGTATGCATTTCTCATTTACTTTAGACTTCTAAATAGTGAAACTCAGAAATAGTCACCCAAAAATTATTTGCTAAATGCTTAGGATTGGAAATAATTTTATATGAGCTTAGTCTCGTACCAACAAGTTCAGAAATGCGGACTTTATTTAAGAAGAAAAAAAAAATCCAGTCAATTTTGTAGACTAAAAAACATGGATGTCTGTTTGTGGAGTTTTTGCCAGGAAGGTATGTTGTCTCATGCTGGCCTGTTAGAGTTTTGGGTTCTTTTCCATGAGATGACAACAGGCTATCAATCTGTCTTCTCAAAGCCTATTTCTCTTTCTAAACCTGTTTCCACAGCCACCACTGTGTCAACACTGTTCAGTCATAATTGTCAAATCCAAAGCAGGCTGATCAATAGAAATGCTAAATAAAGCAACAGGGCTCTTGCCTCAGAGGCTGTGTAAAAACAGATTTGCCAGGAGGTGTTTGGCTCTGAATATTAGCAGAAAGGTTCACTCTTTGTTAACCTTCTAGTCCAACACGGCTATGTGCCTTCCTGGCTCCTTTGCTTGAGGTTGTCTTGAACTCTGAGTTTTTCAGCTTGTCTTCCAGGGAAAGTTGTTTTCTAAGAATTGGACAACCAAAAAGGTTTAGTTTTTCAGAAAGTCGAAAGTGAGAAACAGCAGAAGCCATAGGAATAAAAACTTAGTTTTTGCAGCTATATGATGCTTTTGGTTGTTGAGATTTTTGGTTGTTGTTGGTTTTTGGTTTGGGGTTTGCTTTTTTTGGGGTTTGGTGTTGGGTTTTTTTTGTTTGTTTGGTTGGTTTTTTTTCTGTTTTTTAAATGCATATGATGCATCGGACCTTATGGTACTTGCTAGCACTGTTAGAGTTGCTCCTGCCATTCTTCAGGTATGAGACTTTTAAAATGTGACAGCTGGTTGAGGATCAGAAACAAAACACCAACTCTACTGTGCATTGACATACATGTCTATGAAAGACCGAGGAAGTTCTTGGCATGCTTTAAACTAAGTGCATTAGATTTGCAGGCACAGCTCTTTTAGTGCTTTCTTACAAGGTATCTTTTTCACAGCTGATAAGTAAAATGATGTCTGTACTCCCTCTGCTGGCTCTGCAAAAGTAGCTTTCATGAGCTTAAATAGCTGGGTAGCACTTCTTACACATATGCTTGTGTGTAATTCTGAGTTAAGAACAGTTTAAAGAATAGAAGAGGGATTTTCCTGAAAAATGGGTCAACAAATAGTTGCTGAAAGCTAATCAGGTGTCTCAGATGCTATCTCCTGCTATAATGGTAAACACCGGTGTTGTATATACCTTTGTAATTGTAGTCTGATCTGTTTTTGTGTATCAACAATTGGATGGGGCTATCCATTAAAATACTTGTACATCTAGTTATACATCTAAGCTCCACTTTTATAGGTTTTGTGTTCTAAATGCACAGGGAGAGCTATGATTAGAAGCCTCACTAAGGGGGAAAAAAACTTACCTACTTCCATAGGGTGCCATATACCTTTATTGGCTTATTCTGAGACTACTTGTTGCTTTCTGTGTGAAGAGATATTCCAATATAAAAATTCTCAGCCAGAATGAAACTAGTTTAGGCTTGAATGAAGTCTTGGTATCGGTATTATGAACATAATCAAAACAATTGTACTTGGAAGTCAATAGATATCTTTACATGCTGATGTAGTTCATGCTGTTATCTTGTTTTCCGATATCATTGTTGTATTCTATGAATGCTCTGTTTTTTTGTAGTTTTTAGAATTTAGTGACAGTTTAACAGTCGCAGAGAACCAAAAAGGTAACCCACCCTAAGGTACTGGTCAGTAACCGGATAAGTGGAATAACAAACCAAACTGTCTTTTTACCATTTGCTATTTAAAAACATCTCTGAACAAGAGCCTTTGATTCTTGTGACGTGGAGTCTGGCACCTCGTTGTGAAGTCAGAGGAAATTTTCTGGGTTTTTGACCCTGCAGGATACATTTTCTGGAAAACAGTATTTTGTCCAGACACTTTACTTGTATAATTCATAACTGTCAAATATTCCAGAACAGTAAAACTACTGTGCAAACTCTATTAAGAATTCAGTGCAGCCACTGTAATTTCTCCTGTTGAATTTCTCTTTGGCTGTACCTGTGGCTGTCTGCAGATGTCTTCAGGCATTGCTGTACTGAGAAGGGACTGTTTGGCTGCAAAAAAAAAACCCAAACCAGAATTCTGCCCAGGCCTTCACCTAGAGGTTAGGACAAGTTGGCTTCTCATAGCGTGTTCCCCCTACCAAATATGCTCTTTTCCCCCCTGCTATTGTGAATTATGTTCTTGAAGTTTATCCCTGTCACTTGGCTTATGACCAGATCTCTCTCTCTCTCTCTCTCTCTCTCTCTCTATATATATATATATATATATTAATGTTCAAAGTTCTGTTTTAATAATCATGTAAGTTGACAAGTAAACCAAAATTTGTTGACCTCCATACTATATAGGCCATTAAATTTAGCTTAGCAATGTCTGCCTTCAACCCTGGTGTTGTCAAACAAGAGCAATGGAATGAAGATTCTCCATACACAGGAAAATGCATTTACATTTTAAGGAATGTCTAATAGTACATTTCAGAAATGTCCAAATTAAGGAGCTGGAGAATCCTGATCTTAAAATACCTCAAAATAATAAAATAGCTTGGTTTAGGCTTCCTGTGGGCAATTTTGCCATGATGCAATTGTTTAAATACTTGAAAATATTTGCTCTGTGAAAAATTCTTTGTGACAGCTGATGGCTTATTTTAATAATAATTGCTCAACAACAAGGTAATGTTTTAGTAACTACCTACTTTTTCAGTTTTAAGGAAGAAAGCTGTCTTGAAAGCTGTTTAGCTTAATTATGTGCCTTAAGCATCACACGTCAAACTAGGTTGTGACTTTGACAGACAGTTGTGTAACTGCTTAAAATTGTTTGTTCTTTTAAACTTAATTTGATTCTGGATTCTGACTGTATACTCTTTGATCACATTGCTGACTTCCTTTATTAGATAACTGCTCTCAACTGTTCAAATACCAAAAATTAGTTATTCTACCCTCAAACCCCCCCAAAAAATAAAAACAACAAAAAAACCACCCACAAACCAAAACCAACCAAACAAACCTCTACCCTAATTTTCTGTTGTATTGGTTAGGGCAGAAGATTTTTAAAGGCAATGGATAGATACTGTTTACAGCATTTTTGTAATGCAAAATTCTTGACTCCTGTATTAGGGGTATGACACACTAAGTAGCAATTTGCTATTAGTAATCTAGAGCAGACTACTAGCTACTGGTAAGATGTCTGAGTGCAAGATACAAAACTACATATAA
>VWZN01001648.1:0-16036 GCA_013396955.1 Regulus satrapa
CCAGCCCGGGTGTGGCAGAGCTGGGAAGTTACCTCGAGCTTTCCCCTGCAGGAAAGAGAGCTTCTTTTCCAAACCCCGATTTTTAAAATGTGTATCTCACAGAGGCGTAGACTTTTCTGATTGGTCTATTACTTCTGTAGGCTGGGTTCTATTTGAAACCGGCAAAAGTTGCCATGCCACTCTCTAGGACACTTGAAAAGGTCCAGGTGACTGGAAAAGGGGAAACATTGTACCCATCTTTAAAAAGGGTAGAGAAGATGACTCTGGGAGCTGTCTGCCTGTCAGCCCATCACTGTGCCTGGAGAGCTCCTGGAACAGGTCCTCCTAGGAGCTGTACTAAGGCACATGGAAAGCAGGGAGCTGATATAGGACAACCAGCACAGCTTCACCACAGGCAAGTCCTGCCTGACCAACACTTTTATGATGGAGTGACTACAACAGTAGAAAAGGGAAGGGCTGTGGCTGTCTTTTGACAAGACTTCTGTAAAGCCTTTGACATCATGATCCCTGACAAAATCCTTCCCTTTTAATTGTAGAGAGATGGTTTTAATGTGTGGACTGTTTGATGGATAAGGAATTGGCTGGACAGCTGTATCCTGAAAGTATTGGCGAAGAGCTGAATGGAGATCAGTGAGAAACAGTGTCCTTCAGGGGTCCATATTGAGACAAGGACTGTCTCAGTCAATGACATAGTGGCAACCAGTGTACCCTCAGCAGATTTGCAGATGACATCAAGGTAAGGGTTACAATTGACATGTGCAAGGGATGAGATGCCATCCAGAATAACCTGGAAAAGCTTGGAGGCAGGCTTATGGGGACCTCAGGAGGTTCAAATGTGAGGTGCTGCACATGGGTTGGGGCAACTCCCTATATCAACACAGGCATGAGAGGATTGAGAGCAGCCCTAAAGGGAAGAACTTGTAGAGCTGGTGGAGATGAGCCAGCAAGGTGCACTCACAACCCAGAAAGCCAACCGTATCCCGGGATCCATCTAAAACAGTGAAAGCCAGCAGGGAAAAGGAGAAAGTTGTCTCTCTCCTCTGCTGAGACCTGACCCGGAGTTTAGACTTTCAGTATTTACCTGTCTACAAGCCTTATCCAAGCATTTCTATATGAAAAACTATTCTTGTGTTGTGGTTTAAATCCAGATAGCAACTAACTCCCACATGGCTGCTCATTCACTCCCCCCCTCTCCAGGGGTATGGAAAAGAGAATTGTAAAACCCATGGGTTGAGGTAAGANAACAGTTCCCACCAGATGGCTCCCGAGATTCAGAGGCGTTGCAGTGCCAAGCGAACAGACAGGATAGGCTCATGACCAGCTATTCTATCACCTCACAAGACATTAATACAAAGTACAATAAAATTGTACTCTCAGGTCAGGCCCCAAAGGTGATAAACACCACTTCGGGAAACACATATTGCAATAAGCTATTACATAACACAACTCTGAGAACAAGTGCTATAACCCTGAGACCAAATTAGGCTTACACATGCAATTAAATTAGTAATATTTTAAATCTCTTTCCTAAGAGTGCTTATTGGGAAGCTCAGAACTCTGCTACTTTCTAAAGAAAATTTCTGACTTGCCAAGCTGTCATGAAAAATTTGAAAATCCAAAACATTTGTGGTCTTAGAAAATTATCTGTGTAGATGAGATTTTACATCAGCTTTATCTATAAAGAGTTAAGGAAGTCATTTTATTATGGCAGGCATAGTTGCACAGGACAAGTAATGCTAATGATTGGAAAAAAAAATAAGATTTTACAGAGTATAATGTGAACATTATAGCAATTACTTTACATGAGAATTAAGTAAAATAACAGTTTTCACTACAAAAAAATGCAATTAAACTTTTAATAACAATGACAACAAAAGAGTCATTAAGTACCACACAGTCACTCCTACAAAATGATTGGTTTTTTCAGCTCAGTCTTCTTCCTCTCTGTTAGAATGATTACGCTCCTTGGGTATTAATTATTAATATTAATTATTTTTTTAAGATTTGGTCTCTTTCTTCCATATTTAAGGAACAATCATATGGCACCGGTTGCACTCCTTTCTTGTAATATTGATGTTAGGGGAGGAAGAGAAAAAAAAAGCAAACCATATTTTTGTGCATCTAGTTTTTCAATAGTGCTCTGTTGTGCTGGGTTGTTTAGTTTGGATTTGAGCAGGTGTAGAAGGAAAGAGAACATTGTCTTTGCCTTGACAATGAAAGCCAGGAAATCATACAGCTTTCTGAGTTCCTCCAATGAAAGTCCTCCTTGATCTAAAGATATCGAAGATATTTCTCTTGCTCACTTACAAACTGCAGTTTTATCTGCATAAAAATGAAAAAAAAAAGTTTCCCCATCCAGCAAATCAAACATATTCATATGCACTATTCACAGACATAGTGCATAGAAATTAGACAGTTTGTTGAAGTAAGTTAATATGCTTATTGTATTACTTCATATATTTCTCTCTTAAGAAATTATACCTCCTTATATTACAACTGAATTGGGCCAGCTTGACACATTGACCCAATGACTATAATTTATTTTGCATGCTCATAAATTTTTCATATTAATATTAATAGCACATATTGTCTCTGAGCAGCAGTATATGATAAATGGTGATATATGTAATGTCAGATAAATTCAGCTATTTAAACAGAGAAAAAGAAGTTTAAAACTCTAGTTTGTTTAGTACAATTCCTAAAATGTAATGATGACCTGGTAACATCTTCCTCAGATTTTCATGCTTTTTGAAGATTTCCCAGCTGCCAAAGGCATTTATTGAACAACAACAACAGTCTGTGGACTTCCTCATCTACTTGACTATACAATCCGGTTACTAATTCCATGGTATCTCTTTTGGATGAGGAGGAAAGTTCAACAGAATTTTTCTAATGTGGACTTTGCCAGAGAGTAAGCTGCATTATTCAAGAGGCATCAATCCCTATTTTTAATGAATCACTGTAAACAAGCCATTAACTACAAAATATAATACTTCATTCAACTGGTCAAATTAAAATGTACCTCCTCAGAAACCCAGTACGTTCATAACTCTGAATATCACAGTCTTTTTCATTTGCTAAAATGCAACAGAAAGAAGTTCCCTTGTCTAATTGTCACTCAGAATAAAATCAAGAAACCAACTTAGTTCACCCAAAACATGTTGGTCTGTTCAGTATGTGTGCCTCAGCTGATAAATTTCATGTAAATTCCATTATGCTGAAATAATTCCTACTAAAATCAATGCCTATTTATGGAAGTAAATTTAAGTTTTACATTCATTCATTCATTCTAAAACATAATTAATATTTTCTATTTCAAAGTACCTTAGAATATCTTCTCATGCAGATTTAAAAATAATAATTACAATCTCTTCATGCAGTCTTTAGTTGAATTTAAATACTAGTTAACATAATGAAAAAATATATCAGGAACTACATATGTCTCTTAAGATGCATCTTACTTATCACTATTAATACTATTTTTAATACTAGTTTTCTTTAAACACCACTGTTACTGACAGTTAGCTTAATAAGTGTTTTACTTTTCTTTTACTTTTCTTGAAATAACAGATATTAATAACCAACACTTTCACCAAGTCTTATATGCATTTAATAACATAGGGATGCCATATAATGCAATTAGTAATACAAAGGATCTTAAAAATTGTTTATCAACCAAACATGCAGCAATTCTTCTCTAGGTATATTATGTTTGGGTTTTTTCAATGTCGTACACTCCCATACTGTGATGTTAAAAGTCATACTGAATATTTGCAGTACCCAATGTTCACAAGCCTCTTTAGAAAGTCACTCTTGGGTTTCAAAAGTAAATATTTTAATGGAATGCAAAATTTAAAATAAAGATTGTAAACTAATAATTTCATTGATATCTCCATGACCTAAATTATCATTTCACCTACCAATGATATAGCCATCTGGATACAGTCTTGAGTAATGTGCTCTAGGAGAACCTACTTGAGCAAGGACTTTGGACTAGACAGCTTCTAGAGCTCCCATTCAACCTTACCCAGTCAGTCATTCTGGCATTCTGGGATTCTGTTATATAGTTACATATTCATCTATTCCTACTTTTTGTTTTAGAGCTAATTTATCCATTAGACTATGACCTATGCTTATGGAATGGCACAAGAACAAATTCCGTTTCAGATCAGGAGAGAATACTCTTTCTTCCTTAAAAGTAGAAAAGGAAAAAAATATGCAAGTGCAGGAATTTCATTCTGTATAGTAACAAGAAGACTCCAATTAATTAATGCTGTTCCTGTCAAGAACAATTACTAGTGTATTTCAAATGTTTCTGATTCTGTGAGCATTCTAAGCTTAAATAAGTCTCTCACACACTGGTTGTATAAATAAGTGAAGAGTCTCTGAAAGAGTCTGTAGCTCTGACACTGATCCAGCCATACATTAACTAGTGGGAATTCAACTTGGGGGCACAGAGTTTACTGCTTAGGAGATTTAAACTGATGACCTGGGGCTTAGAGGGTTTTTAAAATTTTTTGTTTGTTTTTTGGTTTTTTGTTTTCATGTACTTTCTCTTAATTTAGTCTGACCATCTACTGGGAATTTTACTGGTTGTTTTCACAATGTCACTCATCACTGATGCAACAGCCTTCAAGAAGAAACATGCAGAAGTCTATAGGCCCTCTAAAATCTGTCCTTCCTTAAGTGCACCAGCATCCTCCCTCCTTACCAGGTTAATTCAATAATTTCTAGAGCCTGTATCAATCTTGATGATCCTGTTGCAATACATACTAACACTAGAGGGTGACAACTACACGTAGCATAATCAAAGGTAATGCTGGTCACTCCAAGCAGGCTTTGATGACACCAAGGTATTTGTAAATCAAAATAAGCTATTGAATAAGGATGAGAAGAATGTTCTGTAAAAACAATTACATTCCATCATCAAGATAAGCCTCTTTTTGATCTCTGAATGCAGGGAGATAAAGTTAATCCAGTTTTCACAGGCCATGAGGAGACTGAAATCTGCCTGAAGCCCCAAAGTTCTAAAGTCAGTATCTCAGAGTAAGGCAATAAATACTTCAGATTGCCAGATATGGCAACAATACAACTCCCACCATAGCTTTCCTTCGTAATAGATTTTCTTTTCTTCTAGGCCTGTCCAGTGACACTGAGCAACAGAGGACAGGTGAAGGACTGAAAGAGTTTTTTGCTGAAAATGTTAATAGGGCAAAGCAAAGAACACAAAGAATCACAGCTCTTCCCTGATTGCAATGATTTGTTGCTGCTGGGGTTTTTTTTGGGAACCTGCAGAATGAACTGTCTTCTCATCTAGGCAGTGAGACAGACATTGAATAATCTGATACACTGGCTGATTACCTTGAACTAATTTGGCCAGAAAAACTTTTTCCATTTCATGTTCCAAGGATCAAAGAGAGAATGAACAGGTGGGTTGTGCAGACTCACAAGATTCCCAGGCTCAGAGCTGGTGGCAAGCCCAAAAACAAATGCTGAAAACATTTGCAAGGAAAAAAACTCTGAAAGTTTTAAAGTAGTTCATCATCTATGTGTTTTATTTTGTCTGAAATTATATGGTCTTGGCTTAGACTGTTAAAATATGTTTATAGCCACTAAGTCTCACCACCGACTTACTAAAAAAGCTGTATTCCCACGTACACTGTCAGCAAAGAACATCCAATGACGTGTCAAGTTTTAAAAATTCTCTTCAATGAGATTCTGCTTTTAAAGGTAACATATGGCCTTGTTCTGCATGACAAACAATACTCACTTTGAATAGCTCCACACAGCTTTCCTAATATAATTTCTGTATTAGCATAACCATTATTTTTCCTCTCATTTGTTATACACATAATTTTTAACACTTATTCCAATTACTTCATTGCTTCATCATAGTGGAAAATTAATCTTAAGTAAATCCAAATAAGATAATACTTTATCCAGAGAGTTTAAAGTTTGTTTGTAATGTTGCACATTTATGGCATCACCTAATGCTCTTTGTATACAAGTGAGAGCAGTGAGTCACAGAATCACAAAATCATTTAGGGTGAAAAGGACCATAGGACTAAGTGCTATGTTCAGTTGTTTCTTGACCACCTCCAGGGATTGTGACTCCACCACCTCCCTGGGCACTGATACACTGGCTGATTACCAGTGTAATTGGAATTACCATTCCAATATTTAACAACTATTTCAAGGAATAACTTCCTGCTGATGTCCAACCCAAACCTCCAAAGGCACAGCCTGAAGCTATGTCCTCTTGCTCTGTTGCTGGTTGCCTGGGAGGAAAGACTGACACCCAGCTAGATACAATCTCCTTTCAGTCAGTTGTAGAAAGCAATAAGGTACCCCTGAGCTTCCTTTTCTTCAGACTAAACATCTCAAGCTCCATCAGATGCTACTCATATTACTTACCCTCCATACCCTTCACCAGCTCCACTGCTCTTCTCTGGACATGCTCCAGCACCTCAATGACTTTCTTGGAGTCAAGGGCCCAAAACTGCACATAGGATTTGAGATGTAGCCTCACCAGTGCCAAGTACTGAGGACTATCCCCATCCTGGTCCTGGTGGCCACACCATACAAGCCACACCTTTTTGACTATCTTGTCCACCTGGGCACTCACTGGCTCATGCTCAGCCCACTGCAAACCAGCATCCCCAGGTCCTTTTCTCCTGGGCAGATTTCCCAGCCCATGGAGCTGCACGGGGTTATTGTGACCAAGCATTTGGTCTTGTTGAACCTCATAAAACTGGCCTTCGTCCATTAATCCCGCCCATTCAAATCCCTCTGTAGGATCTTCCTACCCTCCAGAGGATCATCACTCCCACCCAACTTGATGTAATTTGTGAACTTATTGAGAGTGCACTTGATCCCCTCATCCAGGTTATCAATAAAGATATTAAGAAGGACTGGCCCAATACTGAGCCTCAGGGAAACCCACTAGTGACCAGCCACCAACTGGATGTAGCTCCACTCACCATATGTCTCTTGGCCCAGCCATCCAGCCAGTTCTTAACCTAGCAAAGAGTGCATCTATCCAAGTCATGGGCTGTCAGCTTCTCCAGGAGAATTCATTGGGAGACAGTATCAGTGGCTTTGCTGAAGTTCAGGCAGATAATGTCCATAGCCTTTCGTCCACCAGGCTGGTCATAAAAGGAAATCAGTTTGGTTAGGAAGAACCTGCCCCACCTAAAGCCATGCTGGCTGGGCCTAGGCCCTTGGTTGTCCTGTATATGCCATGTGATTGCATTCAAGATGATCTGTTCCATAACCCTCCTGATCATCGAGGTCAGGACAACAGGCCTGTTGTTCCCTGCATTCTCCTTCTGGCCCTTCTTGTGGGTTGACATCACATTGGCCAACCTCCAGTTGTCTAGGACCTCCTGGTTAATCAGGACAGATTATAAATGATGGACAGAGGCTTGGGGAACCTTCCATCAGCTCCTTCAGTATCCTTGGATGAATCTCATCTGGTCCCATAGACATGAGTGTCTAAGTGGCTCAGCAGGTCACCTGAATAGTAAAGAGGTTCTTCATATTCAGGTAGAATTTCTTGTGCATCCATTTCTGCCCATTGCATCTTGTCCTATTAGTTGGCACCACTGACAAGAGCCTTGCTCCATTTTTCTGGCACTCCTCACTTAGATACTGATAGACATTGATGAGGTCTCCTCTCAATCACTGCTTTCTAAAGCTGAACAGGCCCAGCTCCCTCAGCCTTGCCTTGTAAGAGAGATTCACCAGACCTTTGATCAACTTTTCAACTTTGTAGCTCTCTCCTGGAACTGCTCCAGGAGCTCCATGTCTTGTACTGAGGAGCCCAGAACTGGACACAGCACTCCAGATGTGCCTCACCAGGGCTGAGCAGAGCTGGGATCACTTCCCTCGACCTGCTGGCAATGCTCTTTCTAATGCACCCCAGGATGCCATTGGCCTTCTTGGCCACCAGGTCTCACTGCAGATTCATAGACAGCTTGTTGTCCATCAGGACCCCAAGGTCAGTTTCCCAGACCTGCTTTCCAGTAGTTTGGCCCCCAGCCTGTACTGGTGATCACTGTTATTCCTTTCCAGGTGCAGGACCCTGCATTTGCTCTTGTTGAATTTCTGAAGGTTCTTCTCTGCCCATCCCTCCAGCCTGTCAAGGGCTGCACAGCTATCTGGAATGTCAGACACTCCTCACAGCTCTGGGTGATCAGTGAACTTGCTGAGGAGGCATCTAACCCTTCATTCAAATCACTGATGAACAAGTTAAAACAATACCGAGCCCATTATATAACCCTGGGGGACACCACTTAAGACAGGCCTCCAGCTAGTCCCTGTGCCACTGATCATGACCCTGCAGGATATGCTGTTCAGCCAGTAATGAATTCATCACTTCCAGGTCAGGCTGAAAGTATTGAATTCTCCAGCCCAGCCTTACAGGTGTTTCACAGAAGCTTGGTTGGGCACTGTTAATGGTCTGATAAGTTTTACAAGTCCTGTTTTTAAGTCAGAAAACTGGACCACAGCAAGCAGTGACCCCAGAATAGGTCCCCCAGAATATTTTACAGCACCAGAGTATGCCAGAATCTGTTTCTGTATTCATAATTTATTGTTTAAAATATAAAGGTGTTATTTATGTTATTTGTTTGGAAACAGCATAAAGGTCACCTGTTTAGGAAGCAATCTTCTCTAAGTAGTTGCTAAGCTTTAGGATCTCTCTTCCTTAAAGAGGAGCAAAGTGATCCTGAGAATGGTGTCTGCCTCACAAAGAGTCACAGGAAAAGGTTTCTTTAGCTCACTTTCCCACCAGCTCACTCACCTGGAAGCAGGAGGAAAAGGGAGACAGTCACAGACCTCCCAGCTCCTTCTGGCACATTGTATTTATTTTCATTGGCATGCATACCAATTAATTCCACACACAATTGGAGTGTACTGACTGGAGATAATCATACAAGATTATGCCAGCCTTATATTTCAGTAAAAGCCTTTATAGACATATATCACTTGTACTAGTCAGAGAAACGCTTGCTAGTGTTGCTACATAGACTTGGCCTCTCTCTAAGCACAGTGCTTCAGGTACTTCTGACTCCTTGGATCCATCATCAGCTGGGTCTTAGAGCCTGCATTTATCTCAGAGTTAATTGTAATTCTGTGTATTTGCTAGCAACCAAGTAATTTTTGTACCTTAAAACCAGGCTTGATCTTGAGATAATATTTTCCAAAGAAAAGGTCCTTTGAGGCAAAATAAATAGTTTGATCTAGAGTTAAATCTTAAGTCTTTTTTACAGCTATTTCAGCACATACTTTGAACTGTGAAAATGCACAAAATAGAAATAATATTTGAGAGAGAAAATAAGATTTTGTTTGCCTGACTTTTTCAATCCACTTAGCCTCCATTTTACAAGGATATCCAGTTTTTTTCTACCTACTAGCACCAAAAAGAAGAAAAAAACACTCTCAAATACAATTCGCTTAAATAAGATTAACTTACAGCCCCAAGTCTATATGTATCAAAGCAGTAAGAATTAAACTTGGTTCACCTGCTGATTAAAGCTCAAAGACAAACAAGACAAATAAGGTGGTAAATTCAGTCTTCATAGCAAGACATTGTTGAACTCAAGAAAAAGTTCAAAATGTTCTAATTCTCTCTTGAATGATCCACTGAACTTTAACTTGTCCCCCATGCTGAACTGATTTTGAACAGAGGGCTTGCAGAGTATTACCACTGAACCAAGTATTGCTATACCTAGAATCTTTCTCCACAGGCATGACAGACAGATTTTTTAAACTTGCTAAATGTTGTCTTCCCCATTGTGTACTAGATGAAGGCCAAAGCTGCTGGACTTCCCTGTGACCCCACAGAAGATCACTACATATATTCTTTGCACTTTTATTTACTAGAAATTTGCTTATGCATAAAAAAAGAATCTGAATTTTCCTCATGGCAAATATTGTATAGCAAAAATATACAATTAATCAGGTTTGAATTCATTATTTAGGCATTATTTAGCAACAACACGTTATAAGCACTGAACAGTAATAACATTTTGTGAATTATGGGGATATAGCAAAAAAGCTGCACTACAAGGCAACTCAAACCACCTGACCAATCAACAAATTTGTTCTTTTACTTAAGTAAAAAAATTCTTAAACTTTCTCTTTAATAGTATTTTTTTTTTTAACGCTACCAGCACTTTCTTTTCCTTTAAAGCATTTTTCTGGCATTATTTTGCTTGCACAGTTTTATGCACAAACTTTAGATAGAAAAAATCATGCACTTCTCTCCAACAAACATCTATAAATGCACCTGATTTTGTATTCTAAATATGGAATGCATATGAAATATTGGTCATTTGTCATATTGGTCAGCTATCTTCATTTACTGAAATGTCACCCAATCCAAGCCTTTCTCAAAAACCTATGCAAGTAACACTGTTCTGCTTCATTAAGTTATACCTATTGGTTAAGCCAAAAGCAAAGTGCCCTAAATAATAAAACACAATGGGTATAAGTGAAATGTGAAAACCTCCATTTTCTTTTTTGAAAGTGAGAAGCAGCCTGTTGAATGTACTAAGTTCTAAAACTAAGGAAAAAAAGGAAGAAGGAAGGATGGTGTCTTGCTCTTTCCCTCTTATCTTACACACAGGGATGAAGTTACTCCTGAAGTCTGTGAATGTTTACTCATATTTATGTTATTTGTCTCTCATAGGAGAATGGAAACCTGCATACAAAATGCAGGATTTACCAAATGCTACCTGAACCTCTTGATTACTTATCATAATCATAAAATTACCTATATCCATCAAAACACTTTTTGTTGTCTCAAGGTCCTTTTTATGGGCACACATATCCACTGTCACTTTCCTGACCGCACTTACATTCAACATACCTTTATGCTTTGACACCTTTCAACACTTGTCTTTGGAGCTTGTGTTTGGTGATGCATCTTGAGACTTCCTCTATCCTGCTTTCAATGCAAAAAGTGATTGCAGATATGGCGCTTTGTCAAGACAATGCAAAGCACTGACATCCATGTCACTCAAAATTTCACTTGACATACCTTTCATCTTACACCACCCTTCTTTGTGCAATTTTATAAACACTAAGTGTTCCCAGGAAACATTCCTCATTGCCAATCAAACACACCTCCAACAGATTAGAGTGACTGCTTCCAAATACTGAAAAATGCTCTTCTACTGTTTCATGATGCATTCTGAGATAACTTTCTCAGTTACAAAGAACTCAGAACAAGTTAAAATTAAAAAAAAAAAAAAAAAAAGGGAAAAATCACCAGAAATACACCAAACAAACAAACAAAAATAAGACAGCAAAAACAATACAGCAAACAGCTGTTCCACTACCTGGCCAGAAGCTAAAAAATCCATTGGGGTATGGATAGTAGAGGGTAGGCTAAAGGTAGGGGAAGGCTAAGGGCAAAGGGATAGAGAAAAGGCAGGGAAAAGCTGAGGAGGAAGGATTAAAGAATCAATTTAGCCTTGAAATGCAAATGCACTTGAAATGCATCTGCACATGCAGATTTTTGATATCCATGTCCATTAAACACAACTTCAGATAAGAACGATACAAAAATCTTTTCACAATCCAAGAGCAATATACCAATCACAAAATGGAAGATAACAATTTTCACTTTCACTAAGACTGTAACTTTGTCCACTTTACAATTATGACTAATATTAAGGCATGGGGTGGTAAGTTGGATTTTGTGCTACCAAATATGACAAATATGACAAATTTCAGCTGAGAAATTGAGCCTTATAAACCAGTCTAAAATCCAAGCAATTTGGCTATATATCAGTTACAGTTTTCCTTTATGTGAAGGCACCAAAGTTAATTAAATACATTTTACTTTTTAATTTTTTTTAGCTAGAGGCTTGATGTTGAAACATAGAAATAAATTAAATCCACATCACATCTGTAATCCACCACTGAAAATTTAGTAAATCTAAATTTCTGTTAGTATCCCTTTACAGTCTCAACAAACACTATTTGCACATAAGACTGGTTTCCTTCCCTTGCACATCTAAGTGACAAAGATAACCACTTAAAAACTGTTTAAACTATGTAACATGTTACCTCCACATGTATCACATTTTCATTTGGTCAGAGACAGCTAAACTTCACCCTTTATCAAAAGTTTTACTCTTTTATGACATAAAATATACCAGACACAGAACATCTTCTTTAAGTGTCAATGGTATGGAAAAGAAACAGATTGGCATCACAATATCATCACTCTAAATTACTCATTCTAAAACAATACATAAAATTAGTCTATGAAGTTTCAATTTTTAGATGAGTAAATTTAAATTTTCTTTTAGACCATTCATCTTTTTTACAGCATTTTTTTAAAGAATTCAGCAACAAAGTCAAACCTGTTGGCAAAACCAGGATTCAAGGTTATGATTCAGGAACCAAAGGTACAATATAATGTAAGAAATAAATGTCTTGGAGTTTTTAAAAAAGCCTATTACAAAACAGCATATGGAATTATCTTATATGATACTAAAATTAGGGTATTCCCTCTCCATACCAAGTGCGTGAATGAATGAGTAATATATAATTACCTCTTACAATTCCTAGCCTGGTATCTTACTCCATTCATCTGATTTTTCACAATACAGGTACCTCTGTTTGGTCTTTCATGCTTTTGCTATGTACTACTTACCACTTAAGATTACTTCAACTCACAAAATATTTCAGATTTTTCAGGTCATACCCATAAGGGATCCTATGCATGTGATTGGTTTTATTCAAATAAATATTTTATTTTTAGTGTTTTTTAGTTACTTGGAAAGTAACTATAAAATATGCTTTTAAAAACAATCTAAAAGTTTGAACTGTTAAGTTACAATAAAGTTTTAAGATTTAGTATATATATAGATTAACTGAAAGGACTGATGAAAACCTGCCAGAATTTGTAGATTTTTGTATTGCAAAATGAATATGTCCAGTGACTGACAAATGGGTATGATCTGAAAAACCCAAAACATTTTGTGCCTTGAAGTAATCTTAAGTGGGAAGTAGTGAGTGGCAAAAGCATGAAAGACCTAGAGAAAAGGAAGCTCAGGGAAGATCTTAATCACTCTCTGTAACTACTGAGCAAGGCAGATCTGCAGCTCTTTTTCCAAATAAGAAATTAAAGGATGACAGGAAACAGCATTAAGTTGCACCAGGGGAGGTTTTGATTGGATATTAGGAAAAATTTCCTCACTGAAAATGTTGTCAAGCCCTGGAACATGCTTCCCAGGGAAGTCTGTGGTGGAGTTGCGCTTTCTGGAGGTATTTCTAAGACCCATAGGTGTGGTGAATTGGGACATGTTTTAATGGAGGACTTGGCTGTATTAGCTTTATGGTAGAACTCAGTCTTAAAGATCTTTTCCACTGTAAATTATTCTATCATTCTAAGGGGAGAAAGAGTTAATGTTGCTAACTAACAGTTGGTGAGCATTGTTTTTTGTAGAACACAGGATGCTAATTCCCCAAAGTATACCTTTCAAGGGCTTATAGTATGAAGAGAACTTTGTTTTCTATAATGATAGCTGTATAAAGATTGGAGGTCACATTGTTTGTAGGTGTAAAGTGGTATTATAATCATAGCATGTGGTTCCACTTGAATATTATAATTGGAGTCCATTTCTCCATCAAGCACTTGGAGCATGGGAGAAAGGTGTGCCCTTATTTTTCTCTTATTTCTTCTTATTTTTGTTTGGACAAAAGGCCATCATATCATAGTGCAAACAACTTCCTGAATATTTCACAGGAAACTAGCTGTCAGTGAGATTATGTTCATACTACTGAAAGAACACCTTGAGAAAGCCTTACAGTTTGGCGTGAACCTAACTGTGTTCAGAACTATAGGAAGTGTAGTTTAAAAAGATGGTGATCTTTGGAAAGCCCCTGGAAAGCCCCTGGAGAGCCCCTGTTTATTTTGTATTAGAAAGCAGTTTCTAGGGAAACTGCTAAACCAGAACACAGGGGCAGTTTGACCCCTGCCATCTCTTTTTCTGTCAGAGCTTTGTACCTTGCCAGCTAGACTGTTTCCTAAATCCCAATCCTTCCAGCACCTTTCTTGCAGAAACCAGTGAGGAGCTGCTGGAGGAGCCCAAGAAATTTACTTGGCACTTGGGGACCTGCACCTTGAATCCTGTGTCCAGTTCTGAGTGCCTCTGTTTAGGAAGGATGTTGAGATGCTTGAGCACATCCAAAGGAGGACACCAAGGCTGGTGGAGGCTTGGAACACAAGCCCTATGAGGAACAGCTGAGCGAGCTAGAGTTGTTTAGCCTGAAGAAAAGGGGACTCAGAGGTGACCTAATCACTCTCTACAACTGCCTGAAAGGTGATTGTAATCAGATGGGATTGGTGTCTTTTTCTAGGCAGCAACTGACAAGAATGAGAGGACAGTCTTAAACTGTGCCAAGGTACGGTTGGATATTAGGAAAAAGATTTTTATGGGAAGAATGATCAAGTACTAGAATGGTCGGCTCAGGGAGGTGGTGGAGTCACCATCCCTGGATGTGTTTAGAAAAAGATTGGATGTGGCACTCAGTGCCATGGTTTAATTGAGGTGTTAGGGCATGGGTTGGCTTTGATAATCTTGAAGGTCTCTTCCAATCTAGTGATCCCATAATATAATCTAGCCTAATTTAATCTCATTTTGTAATCTAATGTTATAGTTTTTCACATAGTCTCCTGTATTCCAATTGTTTGCAAGGCAAACTGAAACATAAACTTGTAAAGCTACTGAAAAAAGTGATTCTCTGAAATAATCTGTCCATGGATTGGTAATACCTGGTGTATTCTGTGCTTGTACAATGTTCCCATGCCAAGGGATCTCATTGTCTAGCCCTCTCAATTGCTCAATACATATTTATTATCATTAAAAGTGAGCCTAACTAAAAAGTCCAATAAAGCTAAAGAAAATACTAGCCATGAGGATGTGGAACTACATTCATTATTTGCAGGAAAGGCTAAGTATTCATTTCATTACATGATCTGGATGTAAGTAGTTTCTTAATGCATAACTGCTTCTTGTTTACCTGTTCAAGGATGCTTAACAGGAATGTAACATGAAGTGGACTCAGAGATCAGGTGGGTCAGGTGAGTGCTTGAAATGTGCCACTATTTCCCCATTAGGTATGGCAGAAATATAGACAAGAGCCTGTATTCTCTCATGACAAGATTTTAAATTGATAATTTTGCAAAAGTAGTTCTGCATGTTCAGTCCCAGTTTTTTCCCTTTTCTGACCCTGTTGTGCAAAAGTTACTACAAACTGTGACAACATCTGTTCTGCTGGTCATTGTCTATTCAAACTCATTATTCTATTTCTGGAAACTGGTAATGTTGCTAATAGCTATAGGTATTAGGAATCCTCGTGCAATCTAGAAAAAAATGGTCTATTGGTCACACTCAGTTGCTTCCAGAAAAGTAGCTGCTTCTCTTTTCATATATTTACCAAATGTATACCAAAAGTAACTTTACTTTCCTTCGTAATAGATTTTCTTTTCTTCTAGGCCTGTCCAGAGTGTATCCAGATCCAACACAGCAAGACAAATTAATTCAGATTTCATTTCACATGAGAATCACCAAATGATTTGTAAGTTCTTTAAGATATTACCTACATGTTTCAAGGTATGGAGGTGGGTAAAAGAGGGGAAGACAACCACCTCTTCCTTTTCCACCTTATCAAATGAGTTGTCGAGAAGGCCAGTGTTTGCATGAGAAAATATATACTAGGTTAAGCTATCTCTGTACTCCTGTCTATTTTGTATTAGAATTTAACATTGTTCTAACATTAAGCAAAATCATGAGTAAAACCAGCTTCTGTTAATTACAAAATTGCCATTTAAAAAAAATGTCTAATTTTTTTACAGTGCAAGCCTGGTAAAGAAAATAACCATTCACAATACAAGGTTTTGTAATGATTTGTATAGGAATTAGTGTTTCTTTAAAAGGTATATTTGTTCCAAAACAGGAAGGAATGTAAAAATTTGATTAAGACTAGTAAAATAATTGCAGCACTAGAAAAAATT
>VWZN01001648.1:16793-33013 GCA_013396955.1 Regulus satrapa
ACACACAAAGGAGCACAGAGAGACAGTGATAGTCAGGAAATCCTTACAACTGAATAAGAGAAACTGGGGCATTCTGATCTGGCTTCTTCCAGGACTGTCACAGGAGGACCATCAGCCTCATTGTCTGTGTGTTGAAAGCCATCGAGGTCAATCAAGTGGATGGGCTCTCTGTATCATCTTACAGACCAAACAGGGTTACGGCCTATGGGATACATCTTGGGATTCTTCAATAAATTGCATAAAATCCTTTGAGTAGGAAGCAAAGACAGGGAAAGGGGGAAAATAAGGTGTTTTGAAGGTGACAAGATAATGGTAGAGAAGAATATCTCTCTCTTCTTTGAAGAGAGATAATGGTATTTAGGAGACTGGCTGAATGTAAACAGGTTGCTGGTCAGTCTGCTCATCTGGTCATGCCCAGCCAGGTCACTACAGGTCACTACATTATCCTCTAGATAATGGACAATGGATTTTATCTTCTTATCAAAATCCATTTCTATTTCCTGGGTGAAACTCTCTCAATACAGTCATGTTCTGAGACAGTGAGAGTTTTGTAATCATCATGTTATATCTTGGTACCTTACTGCAGTCACTGGATAAATAAGTTTTATGTCTTTGTTAAAGATTGTATGATTTTTTGTTTCTCACATCTTGGGTTGTAGATCCAGGAGTATTTGTGACTACATTATTTGGCATTTCTACTGCTTTTACACTGAAGGCAATGTTAGTATTAAGATGTCATCTAAAATTGTGCATTATAGAATTATCCTTTGAAAATATGTATGCATGGGTAGGACTTAAGCATTGGTTATTAGGCAGGTGATATGGGTGTCATTTGCACCTCTCTACGTAATCTTCTTTTGAGTGATGTGAAATTTTACCCATTTCCATTTTTGTTGTTTCTATCATGAGCATTGACATGCACATACTCAGCCCACATATGGTTTTTTCCCATTCTTAGCTACTCTCACTTTAGCAGCACTAAACTGTTCCTTCTGGTTCAGACTTTATCCATTTGTTTTCAGTCATGAGTACAACTACAGCATATTCCAGGATCTCTTTTATGCATGCACACATATGCTTCCTGAAAGCACCACAGTATTCAGCAATGAGTCTGAAAAGCCTCTTCCCTTCTTGATAAAACTTAGAGGATCGTGCTTTAAGTTAAACTATAAATACCTCCTAGAACCAGTAGGGTTTAGTGTTTATCACTTAGCTTTCCTGAAGCTTTGCTAAAACTGATGAAATCACTAAGACTGGTCAGATATTTGCTTCTATGATATTGAATTGCCCTGATTCGGGTGCATATATAATAATAATGAAATCCCATGTCATTTAAGTAAAATTTAAATTATAAATGTTATTATTACATCTCTGCATATAACTTGACAAAATATGTGCCTTTCTGCTCTATGGATGGAAATACTGGCTTATAAAGCCAATTTGAATTCTGTCATTGATTACAGTGGGGCTTGAACTACACGGAAAGTGTAATAGTTGTCATAATGAGCTTCAGGAAATCTACTAGTTCTGTTGCTGCTTTTAATGATTTCTGTTTTGTACATGACATGAATTATCAGCAGCACTATTATCTTTTTAAACTTTGACTTGGGAGCAGTAATACTTCTCAGAAGTCTTGAATGCAAAGTCTTTTCTAAGTGTAATAAATAAACAATTCTCTAAATCACTTGCCAAAGCAGTGTGATTCCACCAAAGTGATACAATTTATTGCCAAACTTCTCATTATAATATACTATTAAAACATTTCTATAAAGACACTAGCAGAACAACTTAACTTGTTTAAAAATATATGAAGTAAGTTGACATCTTTTGGAAAGGACACACAAGTATCTCCAAACAACAGCACTCCAAAGAGTGACAATTTAAGGCACATGATTATTTTGCAAACTTTGTTACATAAATCTTTGACTAGACCATGTATTTGTAAAACATAATTTCATATACTTCAATAACTAGGTTCACAGCCTAGAGAGACAATTCATCTCAATGCAGGCAACACTTCTGGGTTTTTTTTTAACATTGCTAGATCATAGTGAAGCATAATAAACATTGTTAAAAAAGAACTTTATTCATGGAGCAAAATATGTAGAAGGAACATCAAATATTTCTTCATTTCATCTTTTTGCAACAAGGTAGGCCATAGTTGCTTATTAAATAAATAGAAACTGTGGAATATTCAGCTTTCCTTTTTCTGACAGAATGTCACAAAAAAATTAGAGACCGAGTTTTCAGGGAAGTAAGAACTGACATGGGCTCACAAGAGGTGAGCAAGTTGTCAACTGATCATTCCAATCTAATAAGCAAGGTCAAAAAAGCTGATACTTAACAGCCATATCCTCAGCAGCTCTGAATTAATATTGCTGTGATAGAAATTAGTGGTGCTTGACTGATTAAAGTAGGCTAAGAAAGAACCAACTTCTTTCACCCACAGGTACCGCAGGAAATGTGAATGTAGAGTGAAAAAGTATGCAAAAAAAGAAAAAATACAACAAATTATCAACTGTTATAACCTGCTTTTTGGTATTTACCCTGGTAGACACTGGGAGCAATTGCCCTTGATTTTGAAAAAGGAACTTTAACCCACTATTTTGTAACTATGAGTACATTCTTAAATGTGGAAACTGGGGACATGTTTCAATTTCAAACTGAGAAAACACATTTCAAACTGAGAAATTTCAACAAATAAAACCTTGCTGTAGTATCAATTCTACTAGAAAACCACTTCCAGGGGCATAAGGGCTTCAGGAATTATGCAAGATATTCCAGGGAAAGGTCTCTTCACTTCACAGAATGGACATTTTATCCTTCATTTATTTAGCTGTTGTGATGCAACATATAGGAAATGCCTAAGGCCTTTGATACAGAGAGGTAAGCCCTTTGTATATAGCGTGTTTCTATTTCTGTTATTTGAAATGGTGTGAAGTTCCTCTGTTTAATACTACAGCCCACAGCCATCTCAAAAACATACAGGGTCCTGCTGTCTTTTCACAGACACTGTTATGTTTGCAAAAATGGTGGAAAAATCTTTTATTTAGCCTAAAAGCTTAAAAGAACAATAAAAGTATATCCTGTGAGTTTCAAAATTGCACATTCTTGTCTGTGCAACATTTATGTGGTGAAAACTCCCATCTGCTGATGACAATTTACAAAAGTTTTCTTGAGGTAGCCTGTACAAAAACAGTTTGGTAATTGCCTAACAAGCAGGCAGAAAACAGTCCACAGTGTGGTTCTCTTTCAGACTGTAGCACAGCAATGACCTCTCTCTGACACCAATAAGAAATCAAAGTTTTACTTCAAAGCCAACACTTGATGAGCATCTTGCCAATTTTGGTGTTGGTACTTCATCATTATGCTATGAGACAGGGTAGATTTTGGCACATTGCACTTTACCTGTACTAACATTTGAGATCAGCCATGGTCCTGTTACATAATTATGCCAATTACTAAAATACTTGTTCAATTATCATTTCTAGAACAGCATTAACATGCTCTACTTCATCAAAACAGTATATTCACATGTACTCACTTTCACAAAAATTGTATTTGCATTATTGAATTTTAACAAGACTAGCTCTGGGTGATAAAGCTTTCCAGTTAGGGACACTGATTTGAATCATTGCCCAAGATGACGGCCAAACAGGCAGCTGCTTGTGGACTGATACCAAATAAACTACTTCTCAGAATCTAGTCTCTGGAGGTGTACATTTTTTATCTTTTTAGGTTTGTATATGGTATTTGCCATCACATCTCTGCAGTTTGCACCAGTCTAACATAACAGTTTTAGCACACAGGACAAGGACAGAAAAAAAGATGTGGGCATGAGTTTTCACACATTGCTCCACTCTTCTTGGGTGTCTGGGTAAATCTCAATTTTGATACCTTACACAGAATCATCTGAAACCCATCCAAAATCTGGATAGGTAAAATAGGGTAAAACTCATAGAGTAAACAATCATTAATTCCTACAGATAAAGTAATATTTACCACATAAAGCTGCTGTCCAGGATCCAGTCTTAAACAATTCAGATACCTCCCTGAAGGTGACATCTCATTTACAAATAGTTTACACTGATATAAAATAGAAAGTAGGAGCACATTAGGATCACAGAAGTGCCTAAACACTCTCCTCCTAGTAATATCATAGAACCTTTATAATCTATACCACTGAAGATTTCAAGCCAAAATTTCAGAACTGGGATCATCCAAAGCAAAATGGCCAGAGGACTATGCGCAAGCATGTAGCATTATACATCTATGAGAGGTCTCAAAATTTTTACTTTTATTTAGTCTTCATCTGAGTTGGCTTTCACTGATGTCTCCAGCTGTCCAGATGTAGATCTAATTCATATGCAGTAAGTGTCTAGTGCAATTGTAACTATTATTTGACAGAAAACCACGGACAAAAAAATAGGACATTCTTAATACAAGTAGATATATACATGCACAGTAGCCAAACCGCCTCTATACAATACTTTGAACCATCAACATCCTGAGTCATTGTGGCACTTAAACCATGTGGCAGAATGCAGAACACCATCTGAGAGACCACTATCCAGATCAGCTACTGAAAGTGATATATAAATTAACAGGATTATCTTACAGTAGTTGGAAGGTGTCTTCCAAAGCAGCAGTAAAAATGACAAATATTTACATTTCTGTCTAAGTGAGGCTATTTAAAATAGAGCAGCTTAATTAAAACTATGAAATTAATTGCTTGTGACCACACAAATTAAAATTCTGAGCTAATTCTAGATGTTCTTTCATTCCAGTGCTATTGAGTCGAGGGAGTGAAGTTGAAGGAAGAAAATGACCCTCCTGTAGTACTTAATTAAATTTCAAGATGCCAGGATTTACCTCTCCCTGGAAAGTTTTACACGAGAGCTAATATTCCACAATTACACAGTGACACAAATATTCAAGAGCAGGAAAATATTTTTCTTTAGCTTGCACTTATAAAAGGCACTGATCCATTTCAATCAGATTAGACTTAGCAGGGAAGAGGCTAACCATTGGCTTCTCCTACTTTAATTTCATATAGCATAAACACTAAATTCCATTACTGAAGCAGGAAATGCAGCCTATTCCTTTAAATGTATTTATGACTAAATGGCATAATAAACCATCTCCATGTAAAAAACACCAAGGATTTACCATTTGAAAAGTTTCTTGTTTTAGCCCTCCAAAAATAATAGATTATTTGTAACCGTCTACATGAAAAAATAACAAGGATCCCTCACTATGCAGCCTTTCATTTTGAATAAGAACTTAAAAATGTAAGTGCAGCAGAAAAGCTCCAGTGTTCCTGACATCACAGGACCCCACTCCCTTTCCATCTGAAGCCATCCTAGAGCAGACCCTATGAACCAATAGCTTGCACTCTATTTTTATAAAAGCCCTTTGTTCATCTTTCAATTAAGTCCATGTTCACAACTGTGTTTCCTCCTGTTCCAAGGAATGTGGAGGGACATGGCAAGATGCTGGAAGAGATGCCAGCTTCTGAAGCTTAGGGTGATGCAGAGGTTTTGGCCTGTGGAAAGAACGTCGGCTTTGTACACGTCTGGCTGCAGCAGACCTGTAATTCCCTTCTACATCAAGCAACATTTTCTTCTCTTGGGGCTCTTTCATGTAAGAGTCTTCCAGCCCTTCAAACAAAACCAGAGTATTCTCTTCTTGTGAATTCTCTGACTTGAAACTAACTTCAGAACAATAACCTGAGTTTACTGTCTCTTTGTTATTCATATCTGTACCCGATTCCCAGAAGAGATCAGGTACATTTGGGTCACATGAAGCAATGTACTCAGAGACAGCAGAAAGAGATATATTCCCTCGGTTTTCCAGTGAAGAATAGTTTTGTGTCCAAGGCATTTGGAGACAAGAGGGGAAGAAGTGGAGGGGATTCACTGAAACACTTCCATTTTGGTTTAGTTGATCATCTGAAGAGGAGTATTCTGTCATTTCAACGTCATGGTCCATATCACCTAGAGAGCACAGTTAGATAGAAACATCTGGTTTTTATTTCTATATTCTTTATCTGTTAGTATGCTGGCTGTTGGACTTTGCTTTTCGCTATTTTAATTAATGTCTTATGTAAGTGAGTTCTAAGATTTTTTTTTTTTTTTTNAGTGTATCCAGATCCAACACAGCAAGACAAATTAATTCAGATTTCATTTCACATGAGAATCACCAAATGATTTGTAAGTTCTTTAAGATATTACCTACATGTTTCAAGGTATGGAGGTGGGTAAAAGAGGGGAAGACAACCACCTCTTCCTTTTCCACCTTATCAAATGAGTTGTCGAGAAGGCCAGTGTTTGCATGAGAAAATATATACTAGGTTAAGCTATCTCTGTACTCCTGTCTATTTTGTATTAGAATTTAACATTGTTCTAACATTAAGCAAAATCATGAGTAAAACCAGCTTCTGTTAATTACAAAATTGCCATTTAAAAAAAATGTCTAATTTTTTTACAGTGCAAGCCTGGTAAAGAAAATAACCATTCACAATACAAGGTTTTGTAATGATTTGTATAGGAATTAGTGTTTCTTTAAAAGGTATATTTGTTCCAAAACAGGAAGGAATGTAAAAATTTGATTAAGACTAGTAAAATAATTGCAGCACTAGAAAAAATTTATTATCTTCTGTCCAAATTAGGTCTGGTTTTGTATCCATATGGTAATCATTATATATATTCTCAATATTATTTCTTACTCTTGTATGATAAAAGCTGTTTCACTTCAGCTGTTTCTTCAGGACACTTACATTTATTGTTAGACCATTCACATGCTAATGCAGCCAAAAAATCTATTTTACAATGCTCCAGAAATGTTATCTGTCCCATATGGTTCAGCAATCACTCCAATGATGAATCTAACACAAATCTTCTTCTGTTGACACTTTCAGGTGTTCTCTTTGTCCTGTGAAATATATTTCTACAGCAGACCTCCCTATGTTGTGTCACAAGACTTTACAATCATCCTACACTTGATGTTCTCCAACATATCTATGTCTCAAACGTTTTTTTAGCTCAGTGTTGTGGCCTCATTCCTCAGTGATAGGAAAAGAGGAAACAAGTTGCCCTATAAGGCTGCAGTTGGAAGATTAGATTGAACAACAGGAAAAATTTCTTCATTGAAAGGATTGACAAGCAGTGAAAGGGACTGCCAGGGAAGTGTTTGAGTCACCATCCACAGAGATATTTAAAAGAACTGTATGTATGATTAGGGACATGGTTTAGTGGTGGGCTTGAAATTCTTAGATTAACAGTGGAACTTACTGATCATAAGGTTCTTCTCTAACCTAAATGATTCTATGATTCTAAAACAGCTTCTGTGATTCTATGATTCTGAACAGCTTCATTATCTTAAGAAATATAGGCAGTGTTCAGTGGATTAAATTTAGGGCTGTACATTGTCTGTCAGCTTGATGTGGCTTTTAAACATGTCAAAGGAATAGGAGTTAGTTGGAGTGATGTTATAAATAGTATTGCTGAAACTCTTATCTGAAAAGCCAAACTGACTAAATGATAATTGCAATTTTGTAATGATGCTGTTATTTTTTATGCATGTCAGGTGATGTATAGAATCCACCAATTTTTAGCAGAACCAGTTTGGTGCAGGTAACACTATTTATCTTGATAATCCCAGCAACTCAAAAAATACTTAGCACATGCAAACTCTGAGTAGATGGCATATTTTTAATCATGTGTNCTACTCTGCATCCAGTTCTATCTTGGACAATCTGAAGTGAGTTAATGAAACTTCTTATCCTTGCTGAATGTCAGGCAAAATACAGCTCAGCGTGAACAACTAGCTCAGACGAACAACTGCCTGTTTCAGATAGTTAGGAAATGGAGCCATCATCTGGTCATTAAAGTGTATCTTTATCTTGAAACAGTCCTGATGTTCAGCAAGAAAATATTTCATAAATTTTTGAAACAAATTGTATTCTTTCAATCAAGTAGCAGAGGGTTTGACTCCAGGGAGTCAATCTCTTACTGATCAGAACCCAGATCAGTTTTTTATACATTAGTGATGCAGGAAAACTTAACATTTCTACTCTTGTCTTCCAGTTTCCATTGTTTTTTAAAACCTTTTAATTGAAAAGTGTGTATCATTCTCCTATTGGGAGAATTTTGTTAAGGACATAATTCAGAGGACTGTTTCAAATAGTAATCAAGGTGTATGCTTATTAGCTTGGGAAATCTAACTTTGCAAAACACTTCTTAAAAAACACTTCCATCAAAAATCCTGTGATTTTGACATATTAAAGATACCCACAAACATACACATACCACTTCCTGATAATAAAGTGAGTTTTAATAAAGCTATTAAATGGAGGAAAAGAACAAAGGCTGTCAAGAAAATGTTCTACGGGTCATATGCCAATATTCTGTGACAATGTTCTCAGTGGAGAAAAAAGTGAAGAAGATTTCAGTGTGGGTCAGTGTCAAGGTGAAATTTTCCTTTTGGAATGCTGCTTATTGTACACAATCAGGATATTAGTCTGTAATTCACAGTCCTTTAACTAATCCAGTATTCATTTTAAAACATCATTTAAAAAATAAAAAAATATGAATTCTTAAGAAACTGAGTACTGAAACCAAACACAGACCTACAGGCCATTCCAGTAAAGAAAGTGATGTGCTTCCTCTAATTACCCTTGAACTAGCACATCTTCTGAAGGGATAGAAGCTAAAACAGAAGAAAAATGGAACTTAATTTTCAATTTCTTTTTAAGTGAAATTCTTACTATGTCAAAATTAGCAGTATTCACTCAGCCTGAGCTGTTTGTCTGCACAAAGTTTCATCAACCAGCTGCAGAGTACTTTCAACTACCTTTTTTTTTTTTTTTTTGGTGATGCACAAAGGACACTAAGATATAAATTTTTGACCATAGGTTCCACAAAAGTCTATTCATGATGACACTGACTTTTGTGTTTCATTGCACAATCCCTACAGCGCCCTGTGTTCTATTCAATTATATCTGAACTGTGGACCTGACCCACCTTGTTTGAAGCACTGCCTGACTCCTGACTTGATTGTAAAAAAGAAGGCTGATTTTATGATGTGGAAAATTTCCACACAGCAGAAGTTAAAGGGCAACTGGGATATTAATTTAAACCCAGAGTAAATTTAATTCTAAGCCTCTAACATATTAGAAGCAACAAATTATTTGCTGCATCAGAAATCTAAGCCTTTTTCTAGTTTCAAAATAAGTTATGGATTAAGATAAATTCACAGTTTAAGGAAAAAGCTCTTAATGGAATTCTGCTTCTCCACAGTTCTGCTGTGCTATTATCCCCAAGGGGAATCTGATTAATCTTAATGAACATGATTAATTTTAAACATCTTTCTTGTGTATTTTATGGTACATCAATAGTGTCACTGAATAGTTGTACTGTAGCAGTGGGGCATTTTTCCTTCCTGGATACTGGATAAATAATCTGGACAAATGTTTGCAGCTTACTCAAGGCTTCTTAGCAACAGAGTCAAGAAATTTATTCCATTTAGGGAATTCAGGTACCAATTCTATCATCCAGGACTGACATCAGGAAACCTGAAGCCTTTTGAAAATGTATCCCCCAATATTCTTCTACTTGGCATTTAAAATATTCAACTGAAAACAAAGAGAAGGACCCTTATCTGATGTAAAAGTAGCAAGGCATTGGAGCCCAAATAGTTGAACAGCTCTTCTGCAGAAGGAAAATAGAAAGATGTTCTGTTAATTAAGTTGGAGGGAAATGAAAGATGTTTTGTTGTACAAAGAAATCAGGAAAGAAAGATATTTTCTGAAAGAAGAAAAAACAGAAAAATAAGTTTACTTCTCAGGATTGATAAAAAGTTGGTAAGAAGCCTGGTTAAAAAATAAAGATGATAATATCTTTTAAAATATTACATATGTGTTGATTCTGGGAGAAAAGATCTGGGTCGATCCTCTGGGCCATCTGCTAGCAGGAAGGAATCTGTAGATTTGTTGCTGAGCCGTATTGGAGTGAGCCGTCTGAAGCTGTCCGGAGAACACGGGAGCTGCACTCGGGCCCTTTGCGAGGGCACCACAGTGTCTTCACTGGATAACCATGGTGAGAACTTAATGTAGACACTTTGGTCATCATCAGCTGAAAATACTGGGTTATCAATTCCTAAAAAAAAATCATGAGTGACAAACAAAAGTCATCAAAATAATGTCTTGATAATACAGCAAGATGCTTTATAAAAGGAGAAGGGCTGTTGGAAAAAATGGGCTGGTACACTGGTATGGATGTGACTAAATCAGTACACAGACCATTACACACATATATATCTTAGTTATCGCTAGACATATATTGGATTTCACTTAAGGAGGAAAAATTAGTTGTGACAAAAAATATGCAATTATGTTATGGATATCTTGAGACAAAAAATAAAATCAATTTGAAAAATAATCAGTCCACAAGTGCTAAGAAAAAAAAAAAAAAAGCACAGATTAAAATAACTGCAGAAAATTCAATGCAAATCCATAAAAAAAGAAGTAAGAGATAGGAAAAAAAGAGAATAAAAAAACTGAAAACTTCACCACTCCATGAAAAAGTAGCTAGGCAGACCACAAAACAGTCAAAAGTAAGATACAGCACCCTGTTCACACAGTTATCAAGTTTGATGAGCTTTTACATAAACATTTTGCATCTTGACATCCACTTATTTCTGGATGTCTTTTATACATACTCAAACATAGAACTTGTCATGAAACGGTGTTGTGCATAAACTGCATTTAAGAGTGTCTGCCACAAGGGTAGGGACACAAGTGTTTTTCTTCACTGCCAGCATCAATTACACATGAAGTGGCATGCTGAAAAAATTTAAACACAGACTGTTAAAGAGAAATATTAAATTTTATAACTCTGTAAGTCATATGATATGGTCTCTATTACATATAGTTATAAGCTTCCAATCTAATATTTTGGAGTCTTTCAGGGCTGGAAATCAAGGGCACTGAATGCTCCAGAAGTGCTGTAAATCTTCCTTTTTCAGTGGACTCTATCAGCCTGTAAGGATCTGATGGGATTGTAAAATATAAAAGGAGAAATCTTGCCTGAAATAAGAAGAACAAAATTTATCACAATGAAGTCCCAATGCAAGTGAAAAACAATTCCAGAGGATTAGTATTGACTGGTCTCATGAGGTAAGACAATCCTAAAATAACATTTTCTGCTGCTAGAAATAATTAGTGGCTTTAAAACTGGTTTAGGCAGTCATGTTCACAACTGCTGTCATTTTAAAATGTGATGGTCTCCATAGCTCCAAATATCCAGAAATCTTTATGTTAACATATCAAGCAAATGTATTTTCAGACTGAACACATAAATTCAATCAATCAATCAATCAATCAATCAATCAATCAATCAAAGAAACAAACAAAAAACCGAGGTAAACTCATCAGCATTTGTAGTACATTTTCTTATATTAGAAGAATTTAAAAAAAAAAGTAGGTAATAAATTTTTTTACCAGCAGGAGTATCTGTGAAATTTTGTTTCGTCACATTAGCCAGGAAATCAACTCCTTTGCCTAGATGCAAAGTCTCATAATCATTATTTTCTTCTGATTCAGAAAACTCCAAATCTAGGGGAAACAAAAAAAGAAAAGAAAAAGAAGGAAAGGAAAGGAAAAAAAAAAAGGGAAGGGAAGGGAAGGGAAGGGAAGGGAAGGGAAGGGAAGATTCAATAGAGATTTTTATCAGTTCTGATAGAAAATGTTATTTCCTGCTGGTTTGATGATGTCATGGTTATCAAAAATATATCTTTAATGAGGATTTTCATCACTTGACACAGGCTGGCATTAGTATAATGACTAATGAGGTCATTGTTCTTTTTACTGCAGCAGAATACTTTGCAATTGCTGCTAAACTACTTGTTAAGTCTGTCTTTCAATTAAACTTTTTTGGTTTTAAGCAGATGATGACATCTATATGCATAGTTCTTTAATAACACAGTATTGAATGTCCTACTAATGAGTATTCAGAAAGCTCTTCTCAAGCAAAGTAGTTCTAGAATATTACACTTGGGGACCTAGCCTGTACTTCCCCTCTCAGTCAAACAAAAATAACACCCAATAAATGATTCAAAGAAGATATATAAGGAAAAATATGTTTGCTTGGAGAAAAGCTAAATCCCTCTCTATTTTACTTGAGATGTCTCTGAGATCAAGGAGTTACAGGCATAAACAGAGGGAAAAACACAAAAGTTAGTTTGGTGGTTTTTAACCACATTTCAGTTTTGAAGTGACACGGGTTATTTTATAATTGTATAACAAACATGTTAGTACCCATCACCTCTTGCCATGCCTGACACCAATGCAAAAAAAATGGCTAAGACCAGAAATATTTTGGGGCTTTATATGCAACTTTTTCTATGGATAGTCCCCAGGCTGGCCAGCTTCCAATTACAAGTCCAAGCCTGATCCATGTGATTGATCTGTTCATGAAGGGTGAAGCAGTGCTAGAACTAAACTCTGTGTGTTCCTTCCAAAGCTATGCCATCCTTGAGTTATATCATGCTTGCTTAGCCTCAACTCTGATTCATACCTTTCTAAAACAGTGGACTTTAACTCTGATAATGTAATCTCAGCTACTGAATTTTATTTGGCTGATGTCTTAGGTAGGCATATTGTGCTATGATGAAAGAAAGTTAACAGCTCTGTGTACCTTATCCAAACAGAAGCTGAAAGTTCATTTATATTGTAGCCACTGCGTTGTTTTGTTTACACAATATTAATGTGATATTTTTAAAATGTGAGCAAAAGGGTCAGCTAAAATTTTTTTGTCATCCAGATTCCTAAAAAGCAACTTCATTTAAGGATGAAGCAGATCACTACTCCAAGTTCTGAACTATGACTCAAAGTCTCTTTTTACTCTCAGATTTGCTATGGCATATCACAAAATCTTTTAGTGATGCTTTACTGGCAATGTAGCTGGTAAAATTCAGTTAAGGAAAACAGTCTAGGAGTCTTTTTACCTTTTTCCTTCAAAATAAAATCTTGTACTGGATTTTCTGAAGGAATGTTTCCATTTGGTATGACACTGCTATTTCTCTGAAAAGAAAGCAAAAAGTTACCAAAAATGCTAATGTAATCAGATAGCAATGGCAGTGACACCCTTTGAAATGACGAGTCCAGCAGAACAACCCTGAAATCCATTGTAATCTTTGTTTGAGACTCAATATGGATGCCACTAATTTCCCATCTACACTTGAAGTGTGTACACACAGGGTACAAAAAGAAACTTTGGCTCTTTTCCCTCATAGTTTCACACAAACTTGGTCAAATGCTCCATGGTGTAGAGCTATCCTCCTACCTCTATCCTGCAAAATCTACCCACAGTGTAGTAGCGAGGTTCAAGGTCTGTTGTTTTTCAAGTGATCAGAAATTTCTCACCCAGAAGAAGAGTCCCAAGCATAGAGAAGTGCAGAATGTGAGAAGAAGCCCCCTGAGTTGCCTCCTAGTTTAATCTCTTCTTGCTTAGTTCTTCTAAATTAATGAAGCTCTATAGGACAGAGATAAATGCATAACATAGGACCCTTCAGAGTCCTCCCTACCCTTTCTACCCATTATCTGTATAATAGGTGGCTACATCTGGGTCCTCATGAAAGTATTTTTACCCTTTTTTGGCCCCGGTCTCGTTTGTGGATTTTATTGAACTTCTTGGAATGGTTTATTCCTAGTTTGGTACTCTTGAAAGATTCTAAGCGCTTCCTCATTGTCCTATGGAAAATCTCTTTGTCTTGTTTGTCATCTTCACTGTGCATGATCTCATGTCGACTGTACAGGTGTTTGTGCTGTGGCCAGGAAGGGAAAACAATATTCATTTACTTAGAAATACAGATGAAAGCCCTGAATCAATGCATTCAGTGTCACAACAATGTAAACAACTCCATAAGAAAGAATGAACTAAAGACTAGTCTGAAGGCATTAATGAAATTCCCATTTTTCTTTTTTCTTCATGAAAAAAGTCCAGGAATTTAAAGTGGGTAAGAGAGGACTGTCATTCAAAGTAAGCCTCTCCCTGTAAGTGTCTGAATCACTTCAGTTGATACATTCCATTTAATCTTGATCAGAACCTTTGCTGGACACAGTTTTGCATTCCACTGGCTCCAGTGATTTCAAAGGCAGTAATTATTTTTAAAAGCTATGTTTTTAAATGAGAAATCACAGAAGGAGCCTATATTCTTCAAGGGTGTGGATTTTGCAGTAGGTTCTCTCCTTTTCAGTTTCACTCGCAAGTTTTGGCTCCTCTTTTCTCTTAGTTTTAGACTGGAAAACAGTCCAATGCTAGACTCTTGCTCTCACCTCCTGCCTGGGTTTATACAGGTACTGTTGTAGGGTGTGATGAGCGAGGGTATCTTCTGTGTCCCGAATACTTTTCCTCCTCTGCTCTAAAGCTTGCATGTCAAGGCAAACTGGCCCAGACTTTTCTCTCCTGAAGAAAAACACAAACAGTGGTTTTCAAAATCAGTGATTGCTGAAGAGGAAGAAAACACAGGAAGATGAGGAATGAAAAGGAGAAAGCAAGATGAAGTTTAAAAAAAAAAAGGAACAGCAAGAACTGGATAAATGACAATGAGTGGGTAAATGCCTAATGGGAAATGTGAAAAGATCATTGGTTTCTGTCTTTTAGGGGTATGTAGCATTAATTAATTTTTCAGTTTACATGACACATGGTTTGTTCAGGGACAGATTCAGCAAAAAGTTAAGGAAGGGGAATTTTTTTTTCCACTTCTCTCTTTACTTGTTCTGGAGCAAACACAGAAATAATATCTAGCCTTGTATGTAACAGCTGGTGAACCAAAGACAAATAAACAACTTTAGTGTAGAAGTCTACTTCATCTTACCAGCCTTTACTGAAAAAAACCTGTGTAAAATACATTATAAATCCATATACACCCATTTTCTGTGGGAAAAAATATTAATTAAATTTCAAAAAGTAGTGACTGAAGCCCCTGTAATTTGCATTTTTCAATATTTTTATCAGCGTTTCACTTTCCTCTCATATACTACCCTGTCAGTCCACAATACTTACAATAAATAAGAGACAGAGCTTTCCACAGTGCTTGGGAGTGGAGTGCTGAAATCCACATTTACCATGTTGTCTGTACTTGGAGAACGTATAAATGCCAATGAACCTCTACGTTCTCCCTGATCATGGAAGGAAACAAGACATATTACAACTGTAAAAACCTAGGATAAAATGTGTATCAGAATACAGATAATTTGTGAGACCGTATTTATGCAAGTGGCACAAGAAACAGGGGAGGAGTTGTATCTAGGAAACAAATAAAACTAATCTTTTGATTTTGTGGTTTCTTTATGTTGAGTGACACTATCCCAACAAACAAAGCAATGAGAAAATCTATTCCACTCTCAGGTACTGATTTTGAAGAGGTGAATGATTTCCTGTGCCTCAATAGATTTGCAATTTTACTTTTTACAATGTTGTAAGCCAAGAGCATAGGGATATACATACAGATGTTCATGTATCAACACACCACACTATCAGTAGCATTTTCAAAGACACAACACTAAGTTTTCTGTTGTCTACCAGACTGGAAGCAGAAAATACTAAGTGGTGATAGAATTCTACAAGACTATTAGAAAGAGATTATGGCATGATAAGAAGAGATATTGAAGAGATGAGATTTTCTTTCAGTTTTAAATCTAATGTCACAGAAGTGAACTGCTGGAAAAGCACAGTTTTATGTCTTCATACTTTTCCCTACACTTTAAGTAATCTCTTGCTTAAGGTAGAGGTATCTGTTGGGTGACTTTGTGATTCTACAGGCTGAAACCATCTATGGTTTTGAATCAGAGCAGAGAGAAATTATACAGCAGGTCTCTACATTTAAAAAAAATAAGAAGAAAAATCATACCCCTTGCAAAACAGAGAATTTATCTACATTTCTCCAGCTTTAACTGTACTGTGTTCCCTTTACATTTTCATATTCATGCAGCAAACCAAATAAATGTTTTCTTCTGCTGTGGTAGCCCACATATGTATAACAGTATGTGAGTTACCAATGGCATTAAGAAATACACTGCGGCCTCTGCAGGCAGAAAACCTGAGGTTAATAAAACTGAATTCTGGGAGAATGCTATCCCATATATTTTCAAGTGAATCTGGCTTTCTTTTCAAATCAAGTTTAATGTATCATACCTACATAATACCATATCATCAGTG
>VWZN01001648.1:33469-45631 GCA_013396955.1 Regulus satrapa
GTGTATCATTGAAGAAAATATTTAAGTGAGAATGGTGACATGACTTTAGGATTCAAAACTCAAAATTAAATTCTGCTGGAAGAAAATACGTTGCAAAACTTCTTTAGAACTTGAGGAACTTTCCGTCTTTTTTTTTTTCTATTATTATCAATTCAGTAGACATTTGCCCAATAGAATTTATCTGCAAAAAACAATATACGCAAATGGCATTTGGACTAAGGTAACAAAAAGCAGTTCTCTTGTGTTTCATGTCCTAAAAAATTATTAATCTAACTTTTAGTAATCTGTCTTTACTATATGGGATCAAAGACATTATTGGGTAAAAATTCTGCATGTGTTAGTGATCTATAAAGCCCCTTGCATCTGTTAAAAAGAAACACTAACAAATCTACTGAACAGATTCAGCAATGAATCTGAACATGAGTTTCATGGTCATCCACCTCAAAGTCATTATCCAACTTTCTTCCTCTGAGGTGTGACCCAGAAAGTATCACAAGAAAGAAAATTAGTTTTTGCACTCAGATGGTCTAAAAACCAAATGGATCATTCACAAAATCTCAAAAGGAAGAATTTGCTTGTCTTGTGAACTTTTCTCCATCTTCCATGCTAACATAACTTCTGCATTTCAACTTGTTTTCTGAATTCAATCTCCAAAATTATATGTTTCATTGGAAAGAGACTGCCTGGCTGTAGCTCATTTTCAAAAAAGAAGGAAAACACTCCAACAGTTTAGCAGTAGTAGTAGTAGTAGTAGTAGTTTCAATCATAGTAATGGTTTTTATTTAAACTAAATAAATTAACTGATCTATCACCTAACTGTGAAAATGAATTCAATTGGAAAATATGGACATGGATAGATTATAATTTCAAAGATGACTTAAAAAAAATTCAGTTTAAAACTATCCTTTACACTTTATCAATACTGTGCATTCCTGGCTGTTTGAACTAAGGTGGCTAGTTTCATATTGAAGAAGATTAGGAATTCTTACACAATCAGGCAACATTGCTGCAGTACTCCTGCAGAAGGTCAGAAACTTTCTTCAAATCTCCTTTAAAAATTTTTCCTGTTGTAAATCTTAAGTTTCCCTAACTTCACAATTTTTTGATTGCAATAGATATTTATAGTATATTTAACTCATTATTGAATCATAGGGGTTATGACTGAATTAAAGATATCTCTCCTTTTTTTTTTTTTCTTTTGGTGCATGTTAAAATGATCTGGCAGATGAAGATTAGCAATTCCATACTTTGGCCATATATTCACATCATCTGGAAGTGAGCTTCTTCAAATCATATTTGTCATCACACAAAACCACTATCCTGCAGGACCCAGACCTGGCTGACACATTTCGAAAGACAGCATCCCTCCAGAATTACAGTGTTTTTCATGTAATGAATATAGACACCAAGATATTCAGTGAAATGCAACACAATTTACAATGAAGTAAGTACAATATACTAGTATTTGGTGATCAGGTACAATATTGAGAACTACAGCTTCACAGCTTCTCAAACCAGCCATACTGACACTCAAAACACATTAAAAAAATCTCCTTAGACATCTCCTGCAGTATATCAACTTTAGGTTATAGTATATGTTTCAAAAACAAAATTCCAAATTATGCCATAATATGTCAAAAAGTGTTCAGAAGTACCTCAGCCACATAGCTAATTGCATCCTTCAAGTTGAGCTCATGGAAAACATTAAGGATTTGGTCTCTTGATTTTTGAGCAGACCTTCTCATCAGTATTTTTCTGAGGAATTTTCTATCAAAATTGGACCACCTGATAATTTAAAGAAACTGTGTTAATGGCAACAAGAATTTTTAGTTTCAAGGATTTTTAATTTAGCATAAATTATATTTTTTGAGCTAAACACTTAAAAAAAAAAAAAGGTGAGCAGTGGCACGTGAGGGGTTTGTGTCTTGAAGCTTTTCAATCAGCACGTAAAAGAAAGTCAAGGAAAAGCCTGCTACAGACTTATGCCGCATTTAATCAGTTCACTTACCCAACACTACTACAAGAGTGCTATGATTACAGTATCCTATTGCAGAGTCAATAACACATTTTTCACTTTGGAAGATCATGCTACCTTATTTTTCTACTTCTCATTATGTTTAATTCTCTTCCCTTGTCAAGAAAGTAATCTGCTTCTCCTCAAGTGTATTGTAGGACAGCCAAACCAGACAATCAGTTCAGAAAAACAGTGCCCTTCCAGAAGCTCTACTAGAGGGCCTTATTCATGCCTGCTCTGCTCAAGAGGATAGTAGCCATGTGTATTTTCAATGATTTGCACTTCCAAGATTGTCTGATAGTAGCGTATCTGCCCTGTCATGTTTAGGATCCAAAACATAAAGACTATTGTACTTTCTTCTAACTTCCTCAACACTTCATCTAAAAGGCATGAGGCAGCTTAGGAAACTATTACTCAGAATGACTCTCTCCATCTCACCCAATGGCCAGTTTGAGTTTACAGCTTTTGATTCAGATTACTTAAACCTTTTTGTGTTAAATATTATTCACAAAATTGATAACTATTCCTCTTCTTTGGCCAGAACATCTGACCAGCAAGCTCTAATTCAGCTGCTGCATCTGAACCCATCAGTGAAGATGCTAGGGGTTTGCATTTCTTTGTGGAAGCAGGATTTTCATACACATAGAGTCCAAAAGGCAGGCTTAAGATGGTCTCATTCAAAATCTGTTAGTCATCAAACCACATACTCAGCCATGAATCTACACTAAGCTATTCCTTCTGTTCCTATTCAAGGGGATTACTTTCTGACATGCAAGAAGTCACATGTTAATCTGCCTCTTTAAAAATATAGCTCCATCTTTGAGGCAATATATCTAAACTGGAGATGCTTTTGCCAATATTATATATAGCCTACTGAAATGTATTTGAAAAAATACATTTAAAACTTAAATGTATTTAAGTTAAAAAACCAAAAGAAATAAGATGTTTTGTCTGGAGTGCCTCAGGAAAATTCTTCACTGCATAAATGAATGAAGAGCAAAAGGAAAGGAAGGATATTTTCTCTATAACTGGATGCATGTGAGCAATTCTGCTTGAGTGCCAGTACAACTTAGCCTCAGCCTAGGAATTGGATTGTTTTGCATGATAATGTTAAACCTAAGCTAACAGACTCAGCTTCTCAAAAAGCATTAGGAGTGTGTTCTGCAGAAAGCTAACATAACCACATGGCTTTTGGATTGGAATTGGCATGTTGAGTCAGCAAGAGGTTAGCAAGTCAAAATTGTGACCGTTTGCACCTATGAAATGACCTCACTCCAGGGAGAGAATGGTCTAACTTGAAATAACACTCTTAAGGATGTCCAGATTTAATGTCCTTTTTTCCACATTTATTCATCTAGGTAAGGAAGTGTGTCCTTCACAAGGGTAACTCTTCACATGTGCTTTAAAGGAAAAGGTGTATCTTTCAGCTGAGTCATTCTGCTTTTCTCAAGATGAATCAAATATAAACAGAGGGGGTGGTTCATTATTGGTTTCAGGCTAATAGGCTGAAACTGTCAGAGCAATGTCAGAGTACCCTCTGCCATAACTTTCAGAGGTGTTGAATACATCCTTGTAGAGATAGGATAAACAGCTAGCATACTTGTAGCTGATTAGTGCCTCCACATATAAATAGTGTTCATGGAATGTAGTATTACAAAGGAAAACCAACATTAACATTCTAGGTGAAAACTTCTGAAAATAGTCAGCTCTCTAATCTTGAGAGAACGACCTCCGTATGTGAACTGAGGCACCTGCAAAGGCATAACTGTGGAAGAGAAAGATACTAGTTGTAAAGAGACAAAAATACATTGCTTTGACATTTACCGTATTTCCAGTATTTTCAGTTTAACTACATTTAGCATCCTTGTTTTCCCTAAGCTCACAGGTTTAAAAAGTTATCATGTACAAATAATATTTCCTAGCAGTATTTCAAGATTCTAAATTGGTTGCTACTTACTTGTCTCTCAGATAATGATGCCCTATTTGTCCAGAAATATCTTCTATTGCCGAAAGAATATGATCAAAGGCCTAGGAAAATGAGAGTAGAATCAACATCTTTACAGAAATAAAAAACCCTAATTAGAAAATAGCTCAGTTTATTTCAAGTTAGACCAGGTGACTGTGCAGAATAATTTTATGGCTGTTAATTTTTTTTTTTTCCATTTACGGAAGTATTAACTACTATAAGATTTTCTTCAAAGGTCCTGAACTTTCTTACCAATTCTTTATAAATTCACTAAATATTCTTGAATTACAAGGGTCTCAATGAGAAGGTACTTAAACCCCCATATTAACACTCAACTTTAAAACTTTTATGGACTCATTTTACCATCTCAATTTCTGTCCTGTGAAGTACCTCTGCTACTGTTAGTATAGGTGATTATTTCAGCTGAGCAATTTCCCCAGTGATTCTTTTTAGATGTTTCAGGAGGTCATACTCCCCTCAGAGTAGAAGTAGGCACCATTCTTTTAATATCTAGGGCAAAATTTCATACTGAGTATATTAGATGGCCCATAGAAATCTTGAGACTTATAACTCCTCATTCAAACAAAGGCAGCTGCAGGTACAATTTGGCCTTTTTCTGAATATGGTTGTTAACATTTCACTCTGAACATTGGAATGATTACTGCAGAATACAGAGGTGCTAGGTTTGGAATGTTTGACACTGGTGAAGTCTAGTCCTGTGTCCAGTTTGGGGCCACTCACTTCAGAAAGGACATTGAGGTGCTGGAGCATGTCCAGAGAAGGGCAACAAAGCTGGGGAAGGGTCTGGAGAACAAGTTCTGTAAGGAGAAGCTGGGGGAGCTGAGGTTGTTAAGCATGGAGAAAAGAAGGCTCAGGGGAGACCTTATCACTCTCTACAACTACCTGGAAGGAGGCTGTAGCGAAGTGGGTGTTGGCCTCTTTTGCCATGTCTCAAGTGAAAGGACAAGAGGAAATGGCCCTCAGTGGTGCTAGGGGAGGTTCAGATTAGATTTCAGAAAAAAAAGTTTTCTCTGAAGGAGTGGTAAGCACTGGAATAATTTGCCCAGGCAGGTGGTAGAGTCACTGTCTCTGGAAGTGTTCAAGAGCTGTCTGGATGTGGCACCTGGGGATATGATTTAGGGGTGACTATGCTGGTGATGTGTTGATGGTTGGACAGGATATTCTTGAAGATCTCTTCCAACCTTGATGATTCTGTGATGTCTTATAGTCTTCTATCCTTTAACCAATATTCATATTGAAAAGTTATACTTTCTTTCACTGAATGAAAACTTTATGATGTGATGTGAATGTGAATTGGAAGAGTTTGTGTTTCAAAATATTCTAAAAGGGTAAAGAAATCGAGGGACCTACAATATTCACACTAATTTAAAACTTTTGTCATTAATCTGGAATTTCAGTATATAATTATTCTATTCTGGGCAGCAGTCTCCTTCTATGTAATATGAAAGCCACAAACCCTGCTTTCATACCTTTTCCAAAAAATAACAGTTTCTGAGAAAGAAAAATAAAATTTTATTGGACATGCTTTGCCCTAGGAATCATCAATCATTCTCCTCTTTTAGATTAAGAGAAAGAAGCATATTCCATCTGTGCTGTTTCCCCAGTACTCCCAGCCCCATTGAATTCTCAAGTGAAAGACAAGAACTTTCATATTAATATCCTTTCACAGAACTCAAACCAAAGATAACAGCAATGTAGAAATAACTTTTGAAACATTTGAAGGACTGTGCTCTTGCAATTTAATAGCTCACTCCCTTACAAAAAAAGAGATATTTTTACTAACAATTTTGTTTTCTCTTAAGGTGCCCTGTAAAAATCCAAAAGATACCGNTCTGCCATGAAGTTTCTCATTCAGTTTCGGTTCTCTCTGTTCAGTTTTCTTCACTTTCAGCCACTGTACCAAAGGTTTGATAGTCAGTCCCTAAGGATTGAAACATGACAATAAATACAATAAATACTTAGAAGCCCTTAGACTTTCCTGCAGCTGGTTTAACAGAAATAAAGCACATTTGTGTGTTATTTGATAATTCTCATACTTTCACAGTTGATTTCTATTTCTTCTAGAAAATAAAATAGTGTAGTACTCTCAGTTCCTATTACAAAGTTTAAAAAGACAACAGTGGAAAAAATTATAATCTATAGGAAAAATATGGTAGTGGAAGAGTAGAAGTGTTTCTTATGCCACTGAATGTGGTTGTTTCTCCACAAATCAGGAGTTTGTGAACACAACTATACTTTCTGTAATACACTTCAGAAAATATTGCAAGCTGCTATCTACTGACATATCTTCATTTAAATTATTGTTTTTTCATCCAGAAAGTTCGGTTTTGCTTGGATGTTAAATACTTCTTGTCACACTGCTTGATGCTATATTTTAAAACAAAGACTGAGGCTCAGGTAGATCAGCCTAATGACTGTATCTTCCCATTAAAAGAACTATTCCCTATAGTTATTCAGGAGGTGAAGGATGTTTAATCAGATATTAACTTGGCACTATTAATACCAAGCAGCTAAGACTGAACAATTTTTAGCTCAGAGGAAATTGTGTTTTGCCCCATGTGGTACCACATGAAAACATAAAATAGGATCTTTGTTACTAAAATTACAAATTCAATTATGCTTTCAGTTCAGTGAAACAATACGCAACCTTCAGCTGAGAACTGCTTTAAACATTCAGTACTTTTGGGGGACTCCTTCTCCTTGCAAGAAGCATGCTTAAGAAGTTAACTTACCTGGAATATAACAGTAAAAAACACAACAATAATAGTTGTGCTGACAAATAGGTTTCTGTCTCTCACTTTATTCCCATCCAGAAGTGCAACAAGAGCAAAAGCAACTGCGCCTCGTAGTCCACCATAGGACATTACCACCTGGTCTATTATCTCCAGCTGAACAGTTCTGTAGCGGTTAAGAATCCATGTCTGTATTATGACACCTGTAACAAAAAAATGTCAGCATGTCTAGAAATACCCTTATGGAATGTCAATACCCCAGTTGCGTGTAGCAGAAATGATGCCACCAGACTGCCTTTATAACAATCTGCACCTCTACTTCCCCCTCTTACCGCTGTGTTGCCCATTTGGTGCCTTCTCTTTACATCAAGGCAAAGGAATTAGGTGAAGCTACTTCTATGAGCCAGCAGCTCTTCTGAGAGTGCTGCCCTCTGGCACAGGCACTCCAGGGAAAGTTCTGCCATGTGCTCACCTTGGAAATTTGTTAAGAAAGAATAACTTTTCTAGCACTATAACCGGTGATATGCTCAGGCTCAGTTATTTTAACAGAATTCTGTTCATTTTAAAAGAATTGGGTTAAACCAGCATTGATTTAAGGTGCGAGTGTGGTACCCTTTGCAAATCAGTGAATATTACATTTAAGTCATTGTCATATGAAGGGTTGTTTAGTTATAGTAACACTGTCTTCAGAACTGCAGGTGGGATACTCCTTGCTGCAGGACACCTAAGGCTCTAGCTGTATCAATGTATCCCAGAACTCCCACCAACAGAGAGAAAAAAGCTTCACCACTCCTGTGACTGGCATGACATGTGTATCCCACTGCAGCAGGCCAAGGCTGTTAACCAGTGCAAAACAAATTCTTCTCTTTCTAGAGAAATTTGAATTTGTGCCAAGAGGAGTGTCTTGTCACTGTAATGAGGCCTTTGGAGGAGGGGACCTTGGACATGCTACCAATCTGACTCCTCCAGGGAACGAGAACTGCCATTACATAAGGCTCAGTATCACCAAGTATTTAGTAATTTGTCAATGTCTAAGATAAATTACTTTAGTGGGTACTTATTGTTATTGCTGAATATTTACTATTTACTTATCGTTACATCTATTACAGAATTGTTAACCACTCATTTGAGGAATATAAAAAGTGTCAAAGACAAGACATGGAAAACTCTTTTAAACACCTCAGGCACATTAGAAGTTACTGAGAGGCAGCTAAATGAACAATGCTTGCAGACTATTTAGGAAAGGAGAGCAAGGAGCTAGGCACTTCATTCAGCTCAGGAGCTTCTAGACAGAGTAAGAACACAGAATCTAGGAAAACTGCCAGCTAGATAGATGTGTGATCTGTCATTTGAATTTAAGTCAAGACAAACAAGCAAATAAGCTAGTTTAACTTATTCCCAGGTGTAAGTACATACACCAAATTGCTGTGTATGTTACTCTCTTCAGGTACTTGATTCTATGCCTCTTTTACAATTTTAGCAAAACTACAGCAGAACTGTGTAGCTGGGCAGATCATCGTTGGTATTTTGAAATATTTGCAAACTTATATAAACCCAGTAAATTGACAGTAGGTAATCCCTACCTGCCACAGCCTTATTTACTCAGTTTTTCTCAGTCCCTGAGAAACTATTTCTTAAGCCAGAGAATTTGCAATATAATTGCATATATATGGTTTGATGTCATTGTGTGCCTAAAACCTGAAGTCAACCATAACATTAGCCTGAAACAATCTCTTTAGTGCCAAATTGAAAGAGCTGAAGGAAAGATATGGCTGACAAGAGTCACATCTTTTGTTAGGCTGCAAGTTAAAGGACAAAGTCCATTTTACTGTGAGATTTTGCCAATAACGTTTGCTGGGTGAACAAAGGTTGAATGATTTTTGAGTAGCTGGGCTACTCATATCCTCACACATCATCAGAAATGAAATCCTGCTATATTTTCAGCATGTGACAGGACTTACTGTAGAGCTTACTCTACTACTCTAACCCAAACCCAACAATAAATTCAACTAAAATAAATGGAATGTTTTAAAAGGAACAAACCTAGAAATCCAAATTTTTTTTTGGGAGAGGGCTAAAGAATATGTGATTGCATCAGCAGTACAATGCAAGGAGAGGAAAGTCACCCCCTTACCAATAACTCTATATACTGAGATGAAGACCAGAGTCAGTAGAATAAAAGCCGTATTCCAAGTCCAGATATCTGGATCCACAGCTGAAATACCCAGGAACATGAAGATAATAGTTTCTGCCCCACTGGCCAACATTTTCATAGTATATCTTACAGTTGTAGAAGACTGTTCAGATATGTTAGCCTTGACATATTTCTGACAGCAAATACCGCAGAAAGTTATCCTAGAAAAAGAAGCAATTGTTCAGAAAGTGTCTGTTGCAACATTTAATATTATTTCCATCTGTCTGTCACATACTGGTAAAAGCCTGCCATTAATTCCTAAGTAAAGATACACTCATGAGCACTTACAGAATCTATCCCAGGTAAAAAGCATATCTCAAATATACACGCTGATATGACCACAAGTGGCCTGAAGACAGCATTTCATTAGAACATCACAGACTAATTCTCTTCAGATTACTATACTGCTTTCAAGGCATATTTTTAAACCTTGTTTACATTAGACATAATCTTAAACTAATGATCTGTTTGCAGAAAGATTTTCAGACCTTGAATACACTTACTGTATCATCTACAAACATGACAAGCAAAACTAAGAAAGGTATGCCAGGAATGAATATATGCTAAGAGCAGAAAGACCACAAAGGTACTCAAGCCAAAACAGGCAACATTTAGGCAAACCTTAATGGCCAGCCAAGACAGAAAGAGAGAACAGAGAATAATGACATTCAGATGGCGCCCTAGAAAAATATTGCTTTAGTTTCAAATTATAGGGAAAGATGTCAGCACAAATGGACAACTGTTAAGTTTGAAGTATTATTAATAACAGAGAGGAAAGAGTCATGTCTATATTTTGCAGAGGAGTTCTCATGTTGCTCAGCAGATACTGGAAAACTTGCATTCCTTTTCAAGGCTGAATGACAGTATTTGCAAACAATAATCTATTGCAGTGTGAACATAGTATTATCCAGCATAAACTTAATGAGTGTCGTATTCTGTAGTTTTCCCATATAATTTAGGTTTTCCTTTCAATGTTTTTAAAAACCATATTCCCTTTTCATCCCCTTTGTAAGCAGTAATAAAAAGAGACTTACGCTAAAATAGCAGAAAGAGAAAGCATCTCTGCTGTGAGGTAGGACAGGTAGGAAATGATAAACACAAATCCAGGTTCAATGATTCTCACGTGCTTGGTGAAACGACTGACCAATGAGAGCAGGAATGCAAAGAAAATGCCAACCAGTGTCCCACCGAGGCTCACCACAAAGAATGACACTGAAAGACAAAACACCTAACACAGCTTAAACCATAGAAATATAATGGCTTCGACTAATTCTCTTCCAGAGAGGGGACAGCACATGGCCAGTAAATCACAAAAATTTTGGAGGACATGTCAAATTCATTTCTAGGCTCAAAGTTTTGCGCACTTAGTATGTGAAGGTAGCATTCTGTAGAAAAACAAGGCTACCACTGTTTAGCCTCACTATTTTACTTTTATTCAAACCCACTATATTTCTTTGTACTATTTTTCCCATTTTCTGTAAACAAATGTGTTTATAAAAGCATATATATTCCAGAATATGACAAAGTCATTATTAAAACATTTATTCGTAAGATAATTTAGTTTTATGCAATGTTTGGAATGGGAAATAGTGGCTAAATTTTCAGGCAAAATTTCTTGATAGTTACTGGGAAACATTACTTGACGGTGCTTAGTGGTAAGGGATGGCAGTGCCTGTGGCAATCTCAACTTTCCTGGAATGCAGGGAGAGCACAGACTGAAATTAAGGAAATGCTATTAAATACGAAGAAAAAAAAATATAGCTGATAGGTTTGGTGGTCTCAACAAATGAACTCCACATCTGTTGAATCTCCTCAAAAGAAAACAGATCTGATTAAGTTTCCCAAATATTCAGGAATATTTATTTATTTTCTCAAGATATTTGCCTATGCCGTTTGAGTGTGTGAATATGAGTAGTAATGGAAAGGGCTGAAAAATAGCAGTTGCCAATAGCATAATAATAATATTTTGTTTAAAATACTGCATATATATACTGATTGTGTGATACAGAATTCACTTCTACGCACCTATGCCTTTGAGACATTCAATCCCCGTCACATTTGTTGGTCCTATTGCAACAAAAGAGTCAAACACGTTGTACAGCACCTGAAAAGAAAAGTAGACTAATTTGATAATTGTTCTTGAATTTAGCCTATTAAAATAATCTCCTTAGGGGTTTCAACATTATGAAGTCTGAAATTGTGTTTGACTGAGGGAAATTCTGTCTGGAGGGAGAATTTAATATTCTATCAAACTAAAATAAATGCAGAGGGCCAAGAAGAAACAAAAATTCAAAAAACAAAGCCGCCAACAAACAAAAAAACCCACTTCAAATATGTCACCTATGTATAAGAAGCATTGTTACATACAGATGTGTTTTCTAAAGCATTTCTCACTGTAAAATCCAGGTATTTGAAAGATTCATTTACTCACATGTATAAGATAAATAAGATACTTAATAAGACATTAATATGATGCTAATAATAAGATACTGAATTTAAATATGTTAAACACATAAGTTTAACATAAAATATAATATCATCATTGTGTTAAAACTTTTAAAATACTTGACTAATATTGATTGAGCTGAAAATAAAGAATTCACCTTATCAATACCTGTGCCTAAGGAGGTTTATATGAGCATAATTTTTGAGACATGTCAATTTAATCTGCTCTTAGTTCCTTCAGTGGTGAAGGAGAACTTTACTGTGGCTTTCTCAGCTTTCCTTGTTGCAGCTAAACTTGATAATTCTTATTGTTCACCCAGTCATGGCATACAGGTCTAAAATAGTAGTCTTTTATATATTTAAGTTTAAAGAATACTATATTATCCACTTACTTCTGTCTTCCAGTCTTTTCTTTTTCAAGGTAGTAACTCCACTGTTTCAAATTTCCTCATAGGCTGTGCTTTCTAGCTCTGGATCATACTTGCTCTTCTGGTTTTTTGTCAATGAACAATCAAACTTTCAAACTTTCTTTTATTTGTAGATTGTTTGTGTTCATTTCACAATAACAAAAATTCTTTTCCTTCTGAAAGCCAGTGGTGTTTGTAGTTGAGCTCATCAGAGGTTTATTTAAACAAATAAATAAATAAATAAATAAATAAATAAATGCTTTCTGGCAGTACCNAGGTGTTTCAATCAAAATACAAATATCAGTAGACATCTTGGATTCTTTTAAGTTTATTAGACTTTCTCAATTTAAAAATGTTTGCAAAAAAAAATCCAAAAAAAACCA
>VWZN01001648.1:45778-61481 GCA_013396955.1 Regulus satrapa
TCTCTCTCTCTCTCTCTCTCTCTCTCTCTCTCTCTCTCTCTGCCTCAGATATGCATATAAATTATCAGAATAACACAAATATGGAGAAAAATGTATGTGGATTTTAAAAAACAGCAAAGGAAGCCTTAAAATCCCTGGAACTAATAACATTAAGTCATGAAAGCCCTAATTGATGGCAAAGGCAAATGAAACATGCACCCCTGAAGCTTCATTTGAAGTGTCCAACCCATGATTGTGTCTTTTATGTCACTTACCAACTCTAAATAGCTTTCATGCTCAAACATCTAATGTTTGTAAGCAAGACAGAAAACACCATGAGCTGCACTACAATAGCCCATGAGTAGATAACACACAGAGTACAGCATTTCTTTAAAGAGGAAAATGAACTTCAGAAGAAATCCCCCTGAGTTAGGTTGACTTGGGGATATATAATTTACTTACCACTGTTACAGCATCATTCAGAAGTGATTCTCCAAAAACAATGATGAATAGAACTTCATTGACGTGGACTTCTTCAAACACTGCCAGAACAGCTACAGGATCCACAGCAGCAATTAAGCTGCCAAAGAGGAGGAAATCCAACAGCCCAGAGTTCAGTTTACCTTCAAAAACAGAGAAAACAAATTATAAGCAGAAAAATCTCTGTATTATCACTAGTAATGACAGCTTGGGATATTACAGATAATGCCCTATATCGGAAAATAGAGATGCCAAGGTATCAACTGGAAAGCGTGTTACAGTGACTACTTTAAAAGTTCTGCACTGAGTCATGTTGTATCCTACAAGTTTTGTTGGATTCAGCATTGGCCCATGTGGATGAAAGTTCTTTCTGGGAGCAGGACCAGTAGAAGCCTGTTCATGTGACAAGACAGTTCCAGATTTAAACTGGCTTTCAATTTGTGTGGCATGGTTTGTCTAACTTCCCACTCTAAATTATCCCAGGATAACTGAGAACTCACAAGATGTTAAGAGTACCATACCGGCACTTCTTGAAGTAAATATTCCAAAATATTTCATGTCACAGGTCAGATTTTACTTTTGGCCACGAAGAACTGCTAGGGTGGTGTTTAACTGCACTTAGTGCAGCTGAACACCAATTGTGGCCTCCTTACTCACTGATAGGTGTGGTTAAGCCACTTGTTCCCAAATCAGGATTCATGAGGCTGTTAAATTGTCTGCAAGTAGACCATAAAAATAAATGAAGGACCAAAATGTACCTCAACATGTTTGTGTTGTAGCCCCTTAGGAATTTTGGCAATGATTTCAAAAGTTTTGAAACTACAAAACTCTGGTGACAGTGTAACTTGGTATTTTTTTAGCTTTCTTTTAGTTATTCTCTTAGCTGCTATCTGCCAATCAGAACATCTACAGGGTTTCTATACAGTTTGTAGGGATTTTGGTATGGCCCTGAAAACAGAAATTCACAGCTTGCACAGATGTATAACTACTTTATTTTTTCAAGAAGATAAATAGTATTTTTCACACTTGGACATATCAGGCTGTGAACAAGGACTGAGCCTATCTGTTTTAGCATGTAAGTGAGGTTGAGGCAGTGACCTTAAGTCTGTGCCAAAACTTCTGAGAACAGCCTCGAACCTAAATCTAAGCAATGGTTCCACCAAATGTTGTCCTTCTCAGGCAGGCCTAAGGAAGGGAGCCCAATGACAATAACTGTCAGATATCGGGGTATAATAGAATGTAAGGTTTGAAAATAAATTGTCTCACTGAGATTGCTTATCTTTTTTGTGTGTTACCAATTATAATCATTGGTACATTCTTTGAAGACTTGCAAAGCTAGTAAGCAAATATTTATGGGAAGATTAGGACACATCTATATTTCCTACGAAGCACTGTCAAGAGGCTACGAGTTTCTAAATCAGACTTTCATTTAGAGTAATATAATTGTTGCACAACCATGGTTTCCTCCAGTTTGTCAGTGACACCTGACCAAAATAAGTTCACCAGGCCCAGTTCAAGACTTTTAGACACACTCAGCATGTTGCAGGAAAAACTCTTCTAAGAGTAAAGAAGGATTTGTTCATCATTATCACCTTCTCCATTTTCCTTGTGCAAATTATACCAAAAATTATACCTGCAAGGGTACTGAACGCCAACAAAGAGATGTTTTTATGTGTATTTATGTGGGAAATCTATGCAATCCAGTTTGGATTATGCACTCCTATATTGATGGACAGTACTACAGCCCCATTGAATGACAAAGCTATAAGTCATTTGGATTTAATTCATCTTAGTCTGTAGTGGATTTGCATCTCTACATTGTAATGATACTACTTTTAGCATCATTCACTTGAATTTTAGAACAAATGGGATAGAAACAAAAATATGTCATACAATTTCAAACAGAAGATGGAAGACTTCTAGAAATTTAATAACTCTGCATTCTCCTATCTTCTGCAAGTACCAATAGCAAGGTTTTTCACAAAGTGTGGTGGTTAGATCTTGCTGACTTCTTGGAGGTCAACACAATAGATTTAGTGGATTAATAAGTCTGTGTCGTGTAGATATTTTAAACTCCTACTCAGTTTTGCTGGAGGATGACATAGTTTGAATCAGGAACAGCCTTGTCTGACCTTTTTCATAGCTGAAGTTAGAACTCTAGTAGGTCTTCATGGCAAAGGCAGGTCCCCAAAGCATACCAATAATGGTCTTTCTAAACATTAAAGTTCACCAGACATGTCAGTTTGTTGTTCACCTATATTATCATCCCTGTATTTCTCTTGTAGAGCTTTAGCTGTGACCTGTGGGGGCTGATTCTCTTGTGTAGCTGTAAGCTCAGAGTTCTTGAATACACTGTCACTAAAAGATTTGCATACTGATGACGCAGAACATGTAACCATCAAACCCAGCTTTTGCAGTGAGTAAGGAGCTGTTTACAGATTGTGAGGAGAAGAATATTTTTGGCTAATTTTTCACCTTTTTTTTTTTTTTACTAGTCAGCTTTTCCATTTTACAGGTTGAAAGTAAATCAATCCTTTTCCTTTAATGACTTATAGCAACATATTTTTTAAAGCAATTATTATATATTAAATCTCCCAGAACAGGATTTTAAGAAAATATTTTGATCATATTTTTTAAATTGTTCCAAGCATCTTGGACATTTAAATAAAGAAATCCTTTTCTAATCCGCAGTAGCAATATCCCTGTCATATATTTTCTTCCTGAAAACCTGATTTAAGTGTGATATTGCAGACAAAATATATTGCTTAAAGCACAGTAAACCTCTATCTACCTAAAAAAGTCAAAGATTTTTCCATCTGAGCTGTCACCTTCAGATCTTCTAAAGAAAATATTGTTGCTTCTAAAATAAGACTTATAATAAGTTCAATATCTAAAATGTATCTATCATAGCTGTCTGTATTAAGAACATCTGCAATTACATAACATGAGTCTTAAATGAAAGTCTGTAGAGATTAAGTACTGCTGTTCTGTGCCTCTTCTAGCTCTGTGCCTTTATATCACAATGTAATTAAGACAAAGTGTGTCTTAGAATCATAGAATAGTTTCTAGAAGGGACTTCTTACACCCTTCAGTTCCACTACCTGGGACACCTTCCACTGGACCAGGTTGCTTAGAGTCCCATCCAACCTGGCCTTGAACACTTCCAGGGATGGGGATCTGCAGCTTCTCTGGGAAAAGCAGAAGCAACAGGAAACCCTCACTTTTTGGATTTGTGGTGTAGGAAATTGTGTGTCAGCCACTCTTTCAAGCCCCTTTGGTCTGCTCCCATTAAAATGCCTTTTTTTTTTTTTTCTTAGTAAGACATTTGCTACTTCATTCTGTAAAAGTTCTAGCTCTTCAGTTACAATTTTCAGAGTCAGAAAATGCAGAAGAGATGTGTAAATGGGTAATGCATATANTATAATAAGATAATTAATAATAAATTAATTATTATTAAATAGCACTAAATATAACACATAATACTAAAGCTGACTTCAGGAAGACACACCCATTTCAGAGTAACTTTTAAGGTTTCTATCACAGCAGAAAGAAACAAGGTCTTTAGTGTGTATTTTTGTCCAGATGTCCATTAACAGAAGGAATTCTAAGCTTTATCCTGAGACTGTACGCACACATTTAGAGCAGGACAATATAGGAGACATGGATTCAAGTAGCTTTTATTCTTTCCTTAGGGAAAGATTTTTCAGATCATTCTTAAATTTGATAAAGATATTACAAACTGCTCCCATTAAAAATGTTTTTTTTCAGCTGGAAAAATGTGTTAAATTCTAACTTATCACCCATCTAACAGTATAAACATTGGCATTCATAACTGTGCCTTCGCAGATCAAACTTACCCATTATTCCTGTCAGATAGACACCGTAGAGAGATAAACCAGTTGTGGCAGCATTCCAGACTGTCCCAATGACAGCATACAAAAGGATGGAGCCAAGATTTCCAAAGAACAATCTATTTGGCATAAAATATCCAGCATCCAGAACAATGGGGGGCAGCAAATAGAAGAAAAATACAGTTGGTGTCAGGGAGAAGGAGGCAATGTGATCTGCTGCCCATACAATACCACCGAGGAAAAGACCAAGGACAATCAGCAGAGCACTTTCTGGAACTACCCGAGTGACTTTGTGGGACAAGTGGAAAACTGCAAGAAAACACAAAAACAGTGAGTCAGACATTAAATGGAGAAACAATTTGAGCAACAACTTTTGTTAGCTGGCAATTTTGAGTCCACACAAACTTTTTACTTTCATTGTGATCAGACCCAAAAGCATGCATGGAACGCTTGGGATACAGACACTTATAAAATTTAAAATTTAAAAAAAAAAAAAAAGTCAATCTTCAGATCTGGTCCAGTATATTTTAACTTGTATGAAGCCAATATTCCACGACATTTATATCATTCATTGAATTATCTTCTCTTAACAAGGTCTGTTTAGGGAAAGATGATGTTCTGTGCAAAACAGTAAGTGCAAGGCTGAAAAGCAATGGGTAACTCCTGGAAATATTTTAAATAATGGTTTATTTCTATATTTTAAAATACGCATCCAGCCTCCTAATGATTGTCTTTTAAAATGATCAGTTTATTAACAGGTTTATTGGAAGATGTAATAAGGATGCTGAAAGAAGAACTAATTTTGAGACAACTCTTTTTAAATTTATAAAGAATATTCTGATAATGTAGCCTGCAGCAGAAACAAAGTGAAGCTTATATCATGGGAGATCCCTTTTGAGCCTTTTCTTCAAGATGTCACTATTAAGGATTCCTCATAATTCAGAGGCTTTCTGAAGGAATGAGGTTTTTAGTGGTTCCTTCAAATATGTATTTGTCGGGAATGGTTCTGAAACAGGATGCTTTCTTTTGTATAAGGTGTCATAAAAATTGTATGTTCCAACGATCTCTAAAATCTGTTAATAAAGAAAAACAGTATATGGTATCTATCACAGCAAAACACGTATGGTGTGGTTAAACTATTAAACTAGCCAATAATTAGATGGAGGAAAAATTACTGAGTGCTATGAGCAAGTCTAAAGAGACAAGGGAGATGACATAACCAGACTGAAAAAACAGACTGTCCAAGGTGACAGAAACACAAGACTGCAAATACATGTGGCAACATGCATTTGTAGTGCATTTGTCAGTTATCAGATAAAATTAAAAAGCAGAGAGAAGAACAGAGAGAAGTCAAGTCTACAAAGAAAGATGGAACATAAAAGAGGAAGAAGAGGTAGAAGTGTTTGATAATAAGTAAGGACGGGTGGTTAAATTGAGTTTCTTGGGATTTCTGTAAGCTTGTCCTTCAGTTTATCTTAAGTAATGACGTGTCCCAAGTGGCCTGCACCCTGGTACTTTATGAAACTGACCCAATAAATGTGGCTTTACTTCCATAGCTTTGTGTTGAAAATGTAAGTTACACTTCAGGAAGAAAATTTTAGTAAAAGCCACCAAGTTTCTCCTGGTTTGAACATCAGTTGTGTTGAAGCTGTTATATTTCTAATGCAATTTAGCTCAGAACTAGCTCCGACAAGAACCCATCATTATAAATTCCAGACTCTTAGGCCATAGTGGAAGAATCTTTCTTATGACTATGCAGAAATCTTAGACCATGTTATTTTACTGAAAGACCATTGTTTTTCTTCCCATCCAAGTATTTGTCCTTGTCAAATATTTACTAGTTACGTTTTAGAGTGTTTTAAGGGCCCCACTCCCAAACTGTCTGCTTTTGCCTTGGCTGCATCTGCACAGGCATCATCCATCATTACAGCATCCCCACAGTAATGTTGTTCCTCAAGCTATATAACCTTCTATTCATCACAATAGAAAATATGAAAGGAAAAGTAACCACAGCCTCCCTGTGCCAATAATGAATGTGAATGTAGATGTTCCTGAGTGTTTGCAGATGAGATTTGAAAACATGTTAGAACACAGCTAAAAAGTGGGATTAATACAAAAGCAATCAAACATGTAAATGAACTGCATTCAGTGAAGCTGGCTAAACCATTCCAGCTTTCTATGTCATTGGTGTCATGTAATCAAGAGATGAGTAACACTTCACAGAAACAAGCACTCTAGTTTTTCTGCTAGTTTCCTCTCTTTGTTATAAAATCCGTTGGGCTTACATTAAAAAACAGGGAGAGGAAATTAAATGAAGAAAATTAAGCTAGCTACTATTCCATGAGGACAAATTGTGGCATTTAGCTTCTAAAAAATCTTTCCTACTAGTCATTCTTGATTCTTTGAATTTCCAGTCAGTGAATTATCAACTAATTTATCACCTCACAGAGAGGGGATTATCTCCTTATCCCTGAAAATGAATGTTGCTGAGCTAGTCTTACTAAACAAAGTCTGTTTTTCCTACTCTTATGTTAGCAGATAAGCCATGACTACAAGAAGTTAAAATTAAAACATTTAAATTAACCTGTGAAGACCTTTCAAAACTAGGCATTTGGGGAAAAACAATATATAGCTAAAATTTTATATTCTGTAGAATTCTCCCCTTTGCAACCAAAACTAGTTTTGAATGCTGGGAAGTCAATTTGATTTTGGTTATAACATTGTCTCCTCCTAAAAACTGCATTTTCCCAATGAATCAGCTCTGTCTTACCTGTCTCTGTCCCCTTTAACTCCAACCCACTGATTACCTGTACCAGATTTTAATACTATCAGCAATAAATTCTTCTACGCTGTTAGTTTAAGGATGTCATGGACAGGAAAGTTGTTGCATGAATGGGCTCTATAGAAGCCTCTTTCCATTTTTGCATTTGGCCCAAGCAAAATCTTAAAACCAGACTGTATCTGTTTGAAGATAACTGCCTCACTAACCCTTCAGGCAGATGGCATGCTATATGATTAACAGAAATATGTCTATAAACATAGAAATATGTAAAAGCAAAATACAGCTGTTGAAATTCAATAAAATAGCTTTGGACTGAGATGCAATTGGAACTTAGACTAATGTTTGAGCTCATGCTTGCACCTAAATGAATTGATTTTTTTTTTAATGGATATGTGTATAAAATATATTTAATAAAGATTGTATATTATGAGTAGTTATTTAAATTTGTGGAATTTGATAGAGATAGATTAATTCCAAATTCAGTTATTAAAGTTTCTTTTTCTAATTCATTACTCTGAAGCAACGTCTCCGAGAGAGACATTGCCCTGAGAGTATTATGAACTCACATAATGATAGCACTTCCATCTCATAAAGTTTGCCTTTGCTTGTCTAAAAGAGATCCAAAAACTGTCCAACAAAATTAATTGTATCCCCATGACAAAGTAGAACCAGAAGCTTTAGTTACACCTAAATAGCATGACTACATGTTTCACCTGACTGAAGAGCAAAATACAATCCAGCAAGGTTTGTAAACTCCTAATGGACAAGGAGTTTAGTTTGATTCTGATGTGAAAGAAATTTAAACTATCAGGAAGGAGGATAGCATGCACCACTGCTCAGATAAATTACTCTGTGAAAGACTCAGAGATGAAATTGTCTACCGTCACTGCTGTTAAGGAAAAGTACATTAATTTGTTTGAATGAAGAGGGAAAGGGTAAAGGAGGAATACCTATAGACAGTTCATGGCATAAAAGAAATAACTGTGCACAGAGCAACTTTATGATCTTTAAATTTTAACATTTAACATTTTAACATTCAGCATTTGAAATTCTTCTACCTATGTCTAGATACACTATTAAAGAAAAAGTTAAGCATATGACTCCTTTCCACTACATCCTATACCTGTTTTGAAAGTGGGTTAGACTGGCTACCGGGTAAACTGTGTTTAAATTCAAGCTGAGCATCACCAAATTAGAATCTTTATACAAAATTAATAAACAGTTGCACAGTATAAACATCCTGTGATTTTTTAAAGATGCTTCCTTTGAGAGCCAGGAAAAGGGACTGTGGCATTTAAGGTATCTGATGAGAAAGACAAAACAAATTAGCAATCTATGATGCGGTGGTTGGAACCACTTTCTTTTGATTCAAAGCATGTAATGTACTTTAAGAAGTAAATTGGGATTTATCGCCTTTTATAAATGCAGTAAGTTAATTTAAATCCTTTGGTGGAATTTACAGCATTTGGTGAATTATCTCTTGCTTTCTAAAGCCATCTGTGACTGCTTTGGAAGACATGATTCAGCAGAATAAGATTGTTCTCACTTACTCAAAGAAATGAAGATGTGAAGACTGGTTAAAAGAAAGAAAAAAATCATTTAAGAATAATAGAGAAGAGATGTTGTACAATTCATTTTCAAGTCTTAATATTTATAAAAACCTAAAAAAATTATACCTAATTTTTTTCTGAAGTAGGGTTTTCCTTTTTAAAAATTATCTCTAACAAAATTTATTTTTAATCAATACTGATTTTTCTTATCAAAGGAAATATTTTAATAGCTTAGATCTCTTAGCATGATTTCCAGCTGAAATGAACAATTCAAGGTATATTTACAACCTTTTTGAATACAGCCCTGCAAAAACAAGAATCTGAAACTACCTATATAAAATACTGCTACATTTCAGGATTTATGCAGTCGTTTCAAACACTATTTCAAATGAATAATTACATTTCCATTAATTTTGATAGTGTAAAATCAAGTCTCTGAAAACAGTGAAATTATTTTTGCAGGTAGTATCATTGTTCCAGTCAATCACAAAACCTACTACATGTGCCCAGAACACAATATGTCACCCAGAGAAATCAGGAACTGACCTATAATAATGATGGTAATTCTCTGCTGATTTTTTTCCATGTATCTTTGGATAAAATCCAAGGACACATAAAACAATTTTTTAAATTAAAATATGATCAATCTTACCATTTTCATAGTCTCTGTGAAAGCATAGATATGAATCTGCAATCATTTCTAAGCTCCTCCTATCAGGGTTAGTGGCAGGTCTGAGGTCTCCCATATGCATTTTTACAAGTGGTTCATATGTGCACTGACTCTACCTTATTAGTCTGTTTTCCAGTCTGTGTTCTGACTTTTTTTCACTTATAAAGTTGAAGTTACCATCCAGCCATGGGTGCTTCTAATTGGAGCTCCAAGACTTGATTTTCTGTAGCTGGTGAAAAGCTTTACCATTGACCAAAGTGAGGGTAAAACACTGCAAGCTCCTTTGTGCTTTTTTACTTTTCAGAGATGCAAAGAACAAAGCAGCACACAATCAGTTTTTTTTTTAATAGCACAACAAAGAAACTTCTTAAGAGAAGGCATAATAAATTACACAGAAGAATATTCTGCCCAAAGGGAACTCTTTCCTCTAAACATTTTCCAGCAGCTGGACACTGACCGGCAAGCATGAAATTTTTGTATCTTACCATATCTACCTGTTCACATTCTCCTTAGCATTATAAAGGAATTCAATTTAAAAACTGTCTAACTCTACACTTTTTGCAATTTTTTCAGTGGTTCCTTCTGCAGATACATGTCATTAACATACACACAAAAAAAACCCCAAAAACAAAACAAAACAACAACAACAACAAAAAAAAAAAAAAAAAAAAAAAAAAAAAAAAAAAAACCACCAAACAGAAAAACAAACAAACCCCCATTCCTATAACATATCTGGGGAAAAAAATCTGTTTTATCTTGCCTCTTTAATGGCTCAAAGTATATTCAAATACCAGTTTGTGACCCAAATTGTATCAGTCATAGCTGGTCACTAATGTAGTCCAAAAGACTCTGGAAGGCCCTGATGTTTTGCTATTATGTTGGTGTACCTGACTAAGACATGGCCAATCCCTCTAAAATATAATACATTATAATACATTAAAATACAGAGCATGCATTTTCAAGAAAGGATTATTTTGCTTCTCCCATGCCTAAAAGGCATGGATCCCTGGGCACTCACCCGTTCCATAGCCTCACACCCTAGCTGCAGCCATGTAGAGGGTCTACACTCAGACTAATTAGCTGCATCTGCCATACAAAGAAAGAAGCAGCAGTGCTGTAGAAATACGTATGGTTTATACAAGCCCCTGCAAGAGATTGCAGTATTCATGGTGTGTAGATGCTAGGACAGAGAAAAATATGTATTTTCCATTATTTTTCCCCTGTTTGTTTTTTTAATCTGCAAATGCCTTTAAAAGAGATGAGATTGAGATTGAGATTGAGATGAGATGAGATGAGATGATGAGATGAGATGAGATGAGATGAGATGAGATGAGATGAGATGAGATGAGATGAGATGAGATGAGATGAGATGAGATGAGATATTATTTAGAGATTGTTTCCCATTAAATTGTATATGTAGGAGCCCTGACATCTAAAAAGCAGCTGAGCTGTCACTGTTTTAAAATTACTTCTCACTCTTGGTTTACCAAGAGTCTCATACAATCACTGATCTTAATTGGCTTCCTCTGCTGTGTGCTGCAGCCCTCTTATGATACTGAGGGCAGTGTTTGCCAGTCCCAGACTGAGCATTATCTAGTCCAGACTAAGAGTGAATTTTTCTCACAAAATGGGACAGTACAAAACACTTAACAAACTTCCTCATTGCAATGGTTTAGAAAAATGCTTAGCAATGACTGTGTTTTCCTTTTTAATAATGTGGGGGACTTTTATAAATAGTTCTCTTCAATGCTACAGTTACTCTGCCCTCTGTTTATTAGGCAAATTTATTTCTACATCTATCACTTCATTCTCAAATTTCTCGAGAAGTTTTGCTAATCTCTACTTACTTCACTCTTTACTAAGAGAAGGTTTTTGCTACCATTTCCTGTTTAATGAAGTTTTAGTTGTTTATAATTCTCTTTTCTTATGGCTCCCTTTACTTTTCAATAGTCATGCCCATTTTCTAGTTCCCCAAGAAACTTCCTGCACATGCTATACTTGATTTCTTTATATCCTCAGGCCTTTCATTTTCTGCTCTATTCTTGTAATTTTTATTATTTTCACAGATGCACCAATTTTGTATCCTTAAGTGCATTGACCTCAGTTGTACTGGATCACTGTCAAAATATCTTTCATTACTTGCCTTCCTGAGTTTTCTACTTCAGCAGACTACTTTGCAGCATTTCTTGTCTGCAAAGCCATATAGGTACACCTTTCAGCTAATTACAGCTGCTTAAGTAGCCTGCATGGGATATCTGAGGATTCTCATCAAGAACCGTAAGTACTAGAAGGGTTAATTGGATATTTATCCAGACCTTCATTATCACACCATCATTTTTATTGATCCTCATTTCAGAGGATTGTTGCTCCAGCTAAATCTATGTGAAGGTAGCTAGCCCTCATCACAGTTAAAGACTTCATTCTGATTTCTAGCCTAAACTTGTTCACAGCTATTTTATGTCAATTTTCCTTTGTGGGAGAGATATCAATTTTCTTAAATGGCTGGTTTGCCCTAATATTAATTCCTTGATTTCCTATTTTGTAAGCAGAGAGAAAAACATACTGTCTTTTTGTTGCTTTTCTCTGGTTTTTTGAAGTAAACTACTTTTCATCCTTCAGCTCTATTTCAATCTGAGTTCATCTTCATGGATTCAGAGCCATCAGAAATATAGACCACATTCTGCATGAGTCATGGTAGAAGCAGATCCAACAGCATTAATAATTTCCTATCACAATCTATAGTTCAGCTACATCCTGGATTCCTTATCACACTGCTGACTCACAATCACCCTGTATTCACTTTGTACAGATGCACCTCTATCCCTGCCCATTTTCATGTCAATTCCAGTCATGGCCTCTAAGTGAAACTGCTCTTGGTATTACTGTATTACACCACTACCCCTAGTACTCAGGATTTTTTTTCCTTGCACAATAGCCAGATCTACATGAATACTGACAACGCCTGCAGAAATGTGTCAATGTGTCATCAGAAACCTTCAGTAGGAAGGCCTACATCTGTGTAGTGGTAAATCGGAAAAAGAGCAAAACTAAAGCCCTGCATAATACCAGTCCAAAACCTAAACTCTAGTGACTTCCTGTGACTGAAAAATAATCCTCTTATAGCTGCATACTTTTATCTCATCTTTTCTTTATCCATACAGAAACAGCTTTGCCCTGCCTAATTTGCAGATTAATTTAGACTTTAAAAAAAAAAATAAAAAAAAAATCTTCCATTGTGTTCTAAGAGTGGTTTCATTGAAGGAAGCATTCAAAGCATTAGGGAGCTGCATTTCTAGTCTGTCCAGGAAGTGTTTGGGCAGACCTGTCAGAACTGAAGCTGATCATTATTATCTATATTTGCCTTTCTAATCTTTATCAACAAAGTGTGCTCAGTTGTTTTTTTTCCTGTTCAGGGGTCTGATAGCTTATTTTATAATCCTTTGGATTCTGTTCTGTGGACTTTGCAACAACAAAACAAGTGTTATGATTTGATGTTGCCATTTTGAATTGTTTATATACAACAGGCAAAAGTCTTTTAAAAAAGCAGATTTTAGGGATTTCTTCTATCAATAATCCTTAGACAAACATGAAATTATTTTATTAATTAGTACCTTATGCTTTTACCCAATCTAGGAAAAAAAGAGATTTATTTTTAAAACTTGGAGTTATTTTATATCTGAAGAAACACAGAGATGTAATATATATATATTGTATGACAAGAGGTAAAAGACACTTTTGGTATTGGATCTTGGTACTGCTTTACAATATACTACATTAGCATGTCTATTAATATTATTCATACTTAACATTGGACATATTTTTCCTAAGCAAGGCACAAAAGTCCTTCAGATGGAAGAACTGGTTTGAGTTTGGTTTAATCCAGCTCAAGAAAGCTTTCTTTATTTGTCACACATGTAATGGTCACCATTTACACAGTGTACAGCATTGTAATGTGCTCATTAAGGAGAAGATTTTAGGTAGCTATTCTCTGTAGGTGAACAATTAACAAAATATGTTAGCAATTAAAAATGTAACCGACATACAGGTCAAGGTCCCCAGCTGATAGGTCATAACATAATAAGATAGCCTCAAGACAAATTCAAAGTGTGTGAGTAAGCAACTATTACCTCTATAAACACTTAAGACATAATGAAGTTTAAACAGTCAGGCACGGTTTATCATAATTATGCCAAATAGTTCTTTTTTGAAGGAGCAGTCCCACTGCAGTGCAAGTGCGGTAGCATTTGGCCCTTATGGCACTGAAAGAAAAATGGGAACAGTCAAAAATAATATTTCAAAATGAGAGCAAAGTACACATTAGAAACACCTTGAAGTATAGTAGAGGATATAAAACAGGACAGTAAAAGAATCATAAAACTGCTTTACTTGCTATATAAAAGTATTAAAATTAAGATGCAATATATTGCAAGTGCTCCAGCTTTAAAACTGTCTTCAAAGATTCACTGAAAGTTATTGACAGATAGTGAAAGCATTTTTTAAATTTATTTTTAAAATTCCAAACTCTTCCACTACCATGAGTTAAATAAAGAAATGCCAAGAACTGAGTTTCATACTATGAAGTCTAGAATTTTTTCCATTCAACCTCCATTTTAATATGATAAATTAATTGAAATGAAGACATCCTCATGGGAATGTTTTGGCTTATATAGATAAAAAACTGCATGGGAATGGGTTACGAGTAATATATGGAGTAATATATACTAGTAATATATAGTAATATATACTAGTAATATAACAGTTGTTCTGTTGTAAGGAGTTACCAAAGCCTGAATGAAAAACAGAACCAGTTCTCCCTGGTTGGGGTCTACTGTACATGAAGAAAAAGAAGATGAGGAAGAAATAATTTAATGAATACCAAGAGTAGCCTGAAACTCTGAAAATGCCCTTATACAGTAGGGACTTTCTCCACCTGTACTGCTTCCAGCAAGGCATGGTAAGGATTGTTGCTGCTAGGAAGGGCATGAGGGGCATAATTAAACCCTTAGGGCTAGGGCAAATAACTATGAAGGCTGCTCCAAGTCATGGGGTGGGAAAGTATTTTTTTCAGGCCCTGTCAGACTGGCTTGTTTCCTGCCCCTTACATTCCACCCCAGAAAGATTTTAATTAATTCAAGTAGAATAGCATGGAATTACAGTGGAAGTATTCCTGATTACAGCAGTAAATTAAATAAGCATTAGGCTATTTGAATTCATTAGCAATGCCCACAGACAAAAAAATCTCCAAACAAACAGACATACATATGTCAAGTAGCTCTTGCTTAAAACTGAAAATTAATTTAATTTAAGAGAATTAACAAAATATGCCAGGCTACTTTCAATTGAAAGTAAGTACTACTGCATCCCTTGAAAAGCTTCAAAATTTGCCAGTCATATGTTGGAGGAGAGAGTCTCCAGAATCTTGATGAGTGTTTCAAAGTGGACTACAACTCTTGTACATAATTTCAGAAACTCAAATATATTGTTTATATGTGACAGTAATTTGGTTCTCTTAGATTTTCTAGGTGAGATTTTTAACCAAAAAGTTAGAAATACTTTTAAGATAAATACTTCCTATTGACGTAAGTTGTCCAGAATGACAGCAGATGAATTCTCTTCCAAAAGTCAACACAATTCAGTAGTATGCACTCACAGCCTAGAAATCCAGTTGTATCCCAGGCTGCTTTCAAAGCAGTGTGGGCAGCAAGGCAAGAGAGGACATTCTGTCCCTCCAATCTGCTCTGGTGAGACCTCACCTGGAGTTCTGCACCCAGCTCTGAGTACCCCAGAAGAGGAAAGGCATGGATCTGTTGGAACAGGTCCAGAGGAGGCAACTATGTTCATCGTAGTGCTGGAGATCCTCTGCTAAGGAGACAGAATGTGAGAGTTGGAGTTGTTCAGCCTGGAGAAGAGAAGGCTCCAAGGAGACCTCATACCCACCTTATGGTATCTAAAGGGGCACTGCAAGAGAGTTAGAGAGGAATTTTTTTCCCATAGATACATAGTGAAAGGACAAGGGGAAAAGGGCCTTAAGCTGAAAGAGGGTAGATACGAGGAAGAAATTCTTTGCTGTAAGGGTGGTGAGGCACTGGAACAGGTTTCCAGAGAGGTTGTAGATTCCCAGCCCCTATAGGCATTCAAGACCAGGCTGGATGGGTCTGTGGGTAACCTGGTCTAGGGGAAGATGTATTTGCCCACGCAGAAGTGTTGGGACAAGATGACCTTCCAACCCAAACCATTCTATGATTCTATTATTTTATAGGGCTATGGAAGCATCTCAGTGAATGGTTTATGATCCCAGAGCTTTGTCAGAGAATGGAGAAGCAAGTAAAAACTTATGGTTTTTGACAAATTTTCTTTTATTATTTTTAAATTTTTTTTTTTTTTTTTTTTT
>VWZN01001648.1:61486-85802 GCA_013396955.1 Regulus satrapa
TTTTTTTTTTTTTTTTTTTTGAATGCTCCAGACGTAACTTGTCAATTACCTGTTTCTCCATATACTTTTATGGAGAGTATATTATGCAATTTACTTCATGACAGAACAGCTCCTTAAGCATTAGTAGTGCTAGTCAGAAAAAATATGGTAAAGAACTGAGCAATGTGATATGTGGGAAAGAAAGAGGCAACGATTCTCATGTTACAGTAGTTACACCGTACTCTATTAACTCTGGATTTTCACCATTCAAGAAAGGGAGTTTCTGGGTTAGGCAAGAGAAAGCGGAAGATGCTTTGTTACTGAATGCCCTCATTCCTACCCATAAGAAAGTAAATTTGCTTGGAAATCCAGATATGTGATTTATTTTCCCTTGGACTTAAGAGCAAGGTGCATTTTAGTTTATATTCACTCTAATTTTTTTCCTGCAAATGGCTCTGAGATACTGCTATCATTCAATGTGCTTTAGCATGACTTTTGATTTTTGTCCCTACACTTTCTCCAGTTAAGTAACTCGTTAACTCTCATACTTTCATTATCTCATTTGAGAGGTGATGTATACAATGGTAGCAGCAGAAGAACTGTAGTTTAATTAATTTCCTTATACTGCAAAATGTAGTACATGGAAAATTGTTTTGATGCTTTAAGATGCAGCAGGAAAATGGTAAGACTGCTGGCTTTTTCAGATATGCATTTATGTTTTGTACTTCACTCACAGTCAAAATGAGAAAGGATAGTATGCAAAAACAAGTTCACAAGGAGATTCGTCTAATATTATTTTCCACAATGGAGAAATAAAAAGGAAGAAAACAAAAAAAACTGGCTAAAGCTGTATTTGAAGCCCAGCTCATGACTCTAACATTTTGGGTACTTTAGATGACTGTTTACCAAGAAAAGAAAAAGGTAGAAACCAGACACAAATCCTTCTCTAAGTAAAAAACATCCCAGAATGCCACAGGCATAGATTAAGCCTGATTCTATTGTATGATTCTATTTGTATCTATAGTACAAAGTCATATCAATGTAAGATTCTTTTCTTTGTACAAGAATACACTTTATATAGTCAGATCCCTTCCAACATGGGAAAAAGATTTTGCGTATATTCCTAAAAAGATCTGTGCAGAAATTAAACTTCGGAAGCAGTAAGAATTCAGTATGAATCAAGTATTACTAAGCTATCCATAGTAGTGCTTCTATTTTACTATTATTACTATATATGTAAGAATAAACTTCAGTTGAACCCTCAAGTGATTAGAGTTTGAAGAGGCCTTCGAAGGTCATCTACTCCAGTGCCCCTGCAATGAGCAGGGACATCTTCAATTAGACCAGGTTGCTCAAAGACCCATCCAACCTGACTCTGAATATTTCCAGAGACTGGGCATCTATCATCTTGCTGGGTAACCTGCTCCAGTGTTTCACCACCCTGTCACAAAAAATTTCTTCCTCCTACATAGCCTGAATTTTTAATTTACAACCATTAGTCCTTGTCCTATCCCAGCAGGCCCTGCTAAAAAGTCTGTCCCAGTCTTTGTTATAGGCAGTCTTTAAGCACTGAAAGACAATGAGGTCTCCCCAGAGCCTTCTCTTCTCCAACTAAGAAATCTGAATGCTCTCAGCTTGTCTTAATAGGAGAGGTGCTCCAACCCTTTGGTCATCTGGGTGACCTGCTCCAACAGGTCCCTTTCCTTCCTGTGCTGAGGACCCTAAAGCTGGACACAGTACTCTGGGCAAGCTCTCACAAGGACAGAGCAGAGGGAGAAACACCCCACTTTGATCTGCTGGCCATGCTGCTTTTGATGCAGCCCAGGAAGCAACAACAAAATAAAGCAAGGAGCAATACCAATGCCAGAGCAGCACAAGAAAAAAGGTGACTGATTCACACCTTATTGTCCACTTCTCACAAAAAGTCTCTGGCTATACCCTGACATCCCTCTGCCTCACAACCCAACCCAGAGTGGGAACCCTCCCACCCTCTCCAGAAAATTACTTGAGGGGTATGAAATCACCTCCTAGCTGTGCCCCTCCTGGCTACTGCAAAAATTAACCCTATCCTGGTTGAATCCAGGATTCTGTGTTTTAGGCACTGTGTTTTAGGTTTAAGCAGAAACCCTACCACTGGCTGTAGTACTTCTTCACCTCCCTATTATCAGAAAGCATTAATCACATGAGGGCATATTGACAAGACTACACCGACTTTCAAACATTGGAGTCCTCCAAAATGCAACAGACAATAGATGTTACACCAGGCAGCAAGAGGAAAATATAAGACCATTCTCATTTACATTGATCTTTTTTTACACAAGCACTTCAATACTCATACACAAGATGAATTTCCACTTGCAGAGGCAGGTTTATCTTGGACTGCTTTTAATCTTTACTCATAAATCACAGTAAACAGAAGGAAACTTCATACTTCCTCCTACTGTTTTTACATCCTCGTACTTTCAAACACCAAACAGTATTATTCAAGTGAACATGCCTTAAAAATTATGGTTTTTAGTAAGGTCAACTGTGCTGTACTCCTTAAGAAAGGCTGAAGAATTAAGATGTTTTATTGAGTGCTCAAAAGTAATAATTTTGGTTTAAAAAAATTGAGCTTTTCCCTTAATTATAATTTTCTACAGTACAAATATTTGACATGAAAACAAGATGTTCTTCTGTTTACTGAAAGGCTAGGGAACATAAGGGTCAAATAAGATTAATGTATTATGTACTAAGGAATTTCTGCTCTCCTTAAATCAATGGTAAATGTGACAGTCTTTTTTTTTTTTTTTTTTTAAGTTCATGTAAATTGTAATAACCTCACCCTCAAACCAGAGAATGTCTGAAAATTGAATTAAGTTGAGCAGGGGAGGGGAAAGGTGAATTACAAAATTTTATTTTTCACTGACTTCACTGCCGTATCTATTATACTGAAAAAAAAAATTGAATCTATTTCTGAACTTGCTATGTTCTTTATTTCTAACAAAAATTTTGGAGGAGTGTTGACTTTTTTCCTAAATTTTATCAAGGAGAAAGTAACAAAACAAGCCTTCCTTTTCCAGACACTTCTACTGCATAAGCAATGTAAGTTTTCACTGGTACAAGTTTCAGTCTCTTTTTTAGGTGCTGCACAACCACTTAGATATGTGGCCTGAGTGAGCTACTAACCTGTCTTTTATTCTTCCCTTGAATCTTAAGACTTAGCTCCATGCAGTAATTGGCAGATCCAACTTCAAATAGCCCAGAAGATTCATAGAATCTCTGGGAGCAGATAGAAGGGTGGTTCCCTCATTTGAAGAAATATTTAACATGATGCTGAACTGAAAAATATTATGCTGCCTATTCATCTTGTTTAAGAAATGCTGCCTGTACAGAAGATACACGGCCTGTACTATCTGTACTGTAGATACACTCTACTCCACAGAATAACATGGAGAACTATTGGATGAGTTCTCCTGAGGACACATTACCCAAGAGTAAAAGGAATCCTCTCAAAGCTCTATAGAGTGAATTCCCAAAAATCTTACATTGCCAACTCATGATAAGACACGGTGATTAACAGACACCTTGATAGAATCAGGCAGTAGTTTATGACAAAATCCTTTCAATGAATAGAAGATATTTTAACAGAAAATTTTTAATGACAGTCAAATACTTATCTTTGTGATAACAAAGCAACAGAAGGTGAGATATTAATTAATATATTTATGTGCTTGTTAGACTTTGAATGTAAATATGGAGATTCTTTCTGCTCTTTTTCTTGTTCTTTCACAGTCTAATGCAAATGTTTTTATGCTTATGTAACAGCACCCTCATCTGTAGTTTCCATCCTGCCCTTCTTCTCATACTTTTTATCGTTATCATACTTCTTTATTATTCATCAGGGCACTGCTCAGCTCAAAGCCGTTCATTTTTTAAGAAGTAGACTATCTTTCTCAGCTCATTACACCAGAAAGGTTGTGCTTACAACTTAATTTAGTTTTCTGCCTATAAAGTTATTTGTGATAGCTTTTCTACATAGCTTCTATGGTAGCAAGTGAAACAATGGAGAAACATGAGAATAAACACAGCATTTAAGCAGTAGTTCTACTTAGAAAAAATTACACTATCCTCTGTTAATTATCATCCACAGCAGCTGATCTGAACAAGTAGCTGAGTTCAGAATATCTTTATCTACAATTCAATAATGTTTCTTGATAAAAAAACAGTACAACAGTTGAAATGTCCTCCTATGCAGAGTCTGAGCTTTCACAGTCTTTCGTGAAGTGAAATGAAGTTAGCCAAATTTGTATAATTTTGGGAAGGAATAGAAGACCATTATGTCCATAACTTTAGGTTTCTTTTTTTAGAAGGACAAAGGCAGTATTCTTGAGAAAAGCACATTAAAAATGGACAAACTGAGAAGAAGTTGCAAAGTGCCAGTGTTGTAAGTGGAAGACACAGAAGTAATAGCTGCAGAGTACAGAGGAGAACCACAGAGGTGTGCTTTTCTGGTATACAGCTTGTGTGCAGGAGAGGGATTTGTAGGAAATAGGGTACACTACAAATACCACTTCTGAGCTTACACACGTTCCTGCTGATTTATTCAACTGCTGCTTGAGCTTGGTACTACCAGTTAACAGATCTCACTGCATGTTCCAATCAAGTAATACTATTCATTAGAATATCAGTTGATTCTGGAGAAAGCTTTGGCTGAAATAAGAGATGAAACTCACATTGTATCATGTAAGAGAAGGCAGAAAGGTGAGTGACATATGAGTGAAAGCCATTCATAACAGAAAATTGAAGCCACTCTGATCAGAGAGCACCTAGCTTAGAGGAGGGATAAACTTTATGCTGGTACTTTGTCATTATTTTATTTAATTCATAATGGCACGACCATTGTGGCCACTATGTGGCCACCTTGTGTTCTTCTCTCCTCTGTACTGTGCAATTTTGTACCAGCTAACCAAAGTGCACCAAATGCATACAGAAATGTTTCTTTCTTTGTAAAATGTAGATAAAGTTCCATCCATGTATGACCTCTGCTAATCCAAAATTCTGCAGATCTAACTGATCGAGCAACTAATTCTGGAGACAGACACATGAAGGACAAGAAATCTCTCAGGAGGAGTCAGCATGGTTCATTACATGACAGTGCTTGACTAACCTGATAACAATTAAGTGATGCACCTGGAAGACGAGGGGAGAACAGTGTCTGACAAGTTTCTAATGAGCCGTCAATAAGGCCTGTGACCCTGCCTTCCAAAACAGCCTTAGGCGGTTGCTGTAGGGGCTGGATAGGCAGCCGATGGGGTGGACTGAAAACTGGATGAATGGACAGACCTTGAGGGTGGTGATCAGTGTGCTAAGTATAGTTGGAGGCTGAAAAATAGAGGTGAATCCCCGGGGGCCTGTACTGAGCCCAGTCCTGTTTAACATCTTCATTAGTGATCTGACTGATGGGGCAGAGAGTAAATTTCAAATCAGCAATTTGGTTTATGTCACAAATGTGGGAGGAGTGGCTGATAGGCCAAAGGGTTGGGCTGCTATCCAGAGGGACCTTGATAGGCTGGAGTAAGGACAAGAAAGGAACCTTGGAAAGTTTGGCAAAGAGAAGTGCATAGTCATGCACCTGATGAGGAATAGCCCCCCCCCCCACTCCAGTATATGCAGAGGGGGTTTCCACTGGAGAGCAGCTTGTCAGAGCGATGAGAGTGGCCAAACACTGGCACAGGCTGCCCAGAGGGGTTGTAGAGTCTCCATCCTTGAAAATAATCAAAAGTTGGCTGGGCATGATCATAGGCAATGAGCTGTAGGTCACCCTGGGTGACATGGAACATAGGACCAGATGTTGCTCCTTCCAACCTCAACAAGCCTGTGTTACTGTTATTTTATTATTCTGTGACCTCTAGAGAAGACACAGATATCCAACAGCTTTCCTCGGTTCACTACTCTCCCCAATTCATTCCCAGAACTAAACAGGATGGAATAGCTTAAGGGCAGAAGTATTTCAGTGAAAAAATCTGGATATTTAATTCAAACCAGGTCTTAGAACACTTTAAACTCTAGACTGTACGTAAACAGAAGAGCAAGCATTCAAATATGGCTTCAGTCATTCCAGAATTCATATTTTAACCACTTAAACCACTAAGTAGCATTTATTAACTGAATTTCCTAAGCATATATCTAAGATGCCAATGTCTGACAATCTACATCTGGATATTCCAATCAATAGCAGTTTTGGTATTTAACTGGAGTAGGACTGTAATACCTCCATACAATACCTATATTTAGTTTTATGTACGATCACATAACAACTCTACCTCCAGTACACCTGTGAGTTTATCAATATTAATATTTATATAACATTAACATAAAGCCATCTTATACTAACTTATATCACTTCATCCCTGAAATATTATTGTATCACCAAACCAATGTAACAATATTAATTTTAATAAAGGAGCTAACAAGTCTTTCAATCAGTTTACAATCTGTTTCTGTCTGAGAGATTTTCATTCTGAAATCTCACTGTTTCAAGACTTTTACTGGTTTCTTAATGTTTAATATTTTCCTCAAAGCTCAACTTATGAAACTGGCTGAATCCATAAACCTTCTAGTTTAAAGTTTTTTTCCTCATTAAAAAAAAAAAATTAAGCAGAAAGAATCATAACCACATAGTTTTTGAAAATCAACCTAGAATCTACTTTAGGTTTTCTTCCCTGGTGTCTGACTACTGCTATTTTAACATTTGGCTTTGACAAAAAACAAGGCATTTTTTCTTTCATAGATAAAAGTAGAACGCCTCTCCTAGGCACATTTTAGGGAATCCAGAACTACTGCTTCTATTTTCAGTTAACGAAAGGAGAAAACTCTCCAGATCAAACTAAAACACCTGTTATTGGGCAGGCCTTTCAGAATACCTTCCAGTTTTCTTCTTCCATGAATGAACATTAAATATTCGTGCCTTAATTAAAAGTGTTTCCACTGGATGTCTTGCATTCCATCTTGGTTAGCTCTTCCTTGTCAGCCTGAAGTTTCAGTATTTATGTCTTTACAGTGCTTTACATAGCAGCCAATTGGGTATCAAGTCACTCCTTCCACAGGGGTAAATACTCTGCAAACTGCTTTACAAAAGGAAACAAAATATTGGAACACAGCCAATCCACCATGCTCTGTGGTTTACCAAGACTGTTTTAATGGTCTCTAGTTTTAAATGGTTGCCACTTGTCAACAAACTGAATAACAATTAAAGACTCTAGATCTTCAGGCCATTAGCTTAACTGCACTGCTGCGGAGAGAGAGTAGAGAAAAATCAGAGACATTTTCCTGAAAGAAAAAAAGAATAATTAGGTAAGAAATATTCTGATATGACTTTGGACTCAACATTTCATCTTGGAATAGAGTAGGCCATATGAAAAATAGAGAAGAACTAAGTAATCCACTACCCCTTTAATTCAAAGCAATTAAAACTCTGGTAAACGGGGGAAATAACTCTTTTAGTTGGATTCCAAACACTTCTAAAGCAAACTTGTGGTAAAACTACTGATTTTTGACAGACATCTGGTTGTACATGTGAAACAAAGTAATAATTCAGGATTGCCAGTACCAGTTTCCTTGCCAAGCATCTCTAACACACAAAGATCCACAAAAACAAAGGGGGATCTCAGAGCCTTTCACTTGAAGACTTGCTCTTTTTACTTGTGGGGCTGTGGTCTGCTGCATGACCACATGAGAGATTTACACTCACTTGGGGGGGAGGGGGCGGTTGTAGATCACTCTTGCTAATAAGTGGCTTGAGCTCTGAGGACAGTAAATCAATGGTTTCAACAATCATAAGACTACAGTATTAAAAGGATTCCATTGTTCTGCAGAGAACGCCGAGCACTTTGCACACAGGTGCCTGAAAGTAATTGATGGCAGAGATCCTTCCTTAGGTATGCATGCCTGAACTGTATTCAATTCAGGGCCATTCTCAAAATGCCATTGTTTTCTTATGTAATTCACACAAGTTGCCATTGTACTTTTGCTATTTGCCAGGGGATGTAATCTGAATCTTGTCAAATTATACTATCCTGATATCTTCTTCCCTGCTCTAAATAATTAAGACGAGACTTGCAAGACTTGGAGGGGGAGGGGGAAGAAGATAGATGTGTGTTACAGGGAGACAGGAAGTACAGGAAAAGGATGAATAAGGCACAAGGGTAAAATGGAAATAAAATGCGGGAATAGGCAGTCACAGATGATAAATTTAATAAAAATATGGCTGACACAGTTGTTCCTACCACTGGAAATGCAAAGCCATTATTCTGTTTTGGAAATATTCTTTTCAGATGCCTGAAACTTATAAAATATTAGATAAAAAAGGTAATTCTTTAAAATATAGATTTTACAGTACTTAACATTTCTCGTTGGCAGGTATTCTAAACAGCACTTTGCAAAAGGAAATACAGCATCTTAACAAGAATGAAGACACCGCAGATATATAGCAGTTGACAGCACAATTTTATAGTGGTTTTATGCATATCCAAGGAGGAAAAGTTCTCAAAGTGTGCTAATCTGTTTCAGCATCTACTGACTTCACAATAAAGGTAAAAGAAGTATTTTCCCCTTCTTATCTTTGTCATAATATGGGGGAAGATAGTCAAGTCCAGACTTTTTATGTCACAATGTAAAGATTTTTCCATATTATCACTTGCTAATGAAAACAGCTTTTAACAAGATCTACAATCATGAGGAAGCTGGTAGTTTAAACTTTGCAGGATCTGGTGATATCATCACCTTTGAATCCATTTTCAGTTAAATACACTCAGTAAAGTTCTGCTAAGCATGCTTCAACATTTCTTCTTAACGATGTCATGTACTGAAGGATTGCAAACAGAAGAGCTAATCTCACATTTTCTATTTTATTAAAACAAAACACTAAATCACTTTCTCTATATAACTGACACTTTTCAGTAGCTAGAGTGCCAGGAGAAGAAACTTTGGAGTCAAATGAGCTTTTGTTTTTACAGTTTGCTTTGGAGGGATGGTTATTGATTTCTTAAAAAAAATATTGCCCCAGGAGTCTAAATTAGATGGGCGGTTAGACCTGCATTTCTCAGTTCCTTCCCTAGCCCATCCCTAGCATGCTTAAAATTCTCCACAGCAATTGTTTGTGTTAAGAAAATACTCTAAAGAGCTCATTTCTCAGGGTATTTTGAGTCAATGTGAAGGAGCCCAGGCATGCAGAAACTAGACCGTGGGGATTCATAGCTCGAAGCTTAGACAATGCATTGTGCTCTGCAGCCTGTGTCCTCCTGGGGTCTCAAGAGCTGATGGACCCAACAAGGCCATCTGACACAATATCTTCTTCACCAGCTTTCTCCTAGGTGTTCATTGTTATTAAATGATTTCTTTCCTCTCCTCCAAAGCATTGTGGCATTCCTGAAGACAGATTTACCAGCTGCCCTGGATTCAAATTTCACTCCTACTTTTTAATTTCTTATATAAAAGCCTTTAGAATTTGTGTGCAACTAAACAGAAATTAAAAATAATTTAAAAAAAGCTTTTGTGACACCCTTAGACTCAGCATAACCCATACCAACAAAAAAAAAGCTGGCAAGAGGTTTGACTCAGATAATGGAAAGGCTGTGTACCCTTTCTCATTCCCCTTCAGAGTCACTCACTCTCCCACCATTTCTTCCAGTTCTTTATCTGCACACACTGAGCAAATTGAGGGGGCCAGACAGAGAGAAAGACTGTTTTGTAGCTTTTTTTTTTTCCTTTGGGACAATTACCTATTCTTCTGTAAAAATGTTGAAAAAATATCATAAAATGTTATAGTACAGAAAAGGATTTAAACTGCAAGAAAGAATTTCAAAATTTCCCCAATATAACCTCCAATGAAGATATAAATAAAATCTCTCTCTGTTTCCTAGGATTTTGCAGTATAGAAACATGTAATAGATATCCCCCAAGAAGTAGAAAATATATTTTTTCTTTTTTTTCGCAGTGATGTGTACTGAGAAATACCCTCAAAAAATTGTATACAATGCTCACTGTTAAAAAAATTCTCCTCTTAGCAATTTTTAGCTTCTGAACTCATTATTCCTTTCCTTCTTCTACTTGTTTCCAAAGTTTACTGATTTTCCACCTGTTTCTACCACTTTTTGTAGAGGCTTTCCTGCCAAAATATTGTCTGTGTCTTCTATGCATCTATTTATTCAAAGTGTATTTTTTTAGATGTTATCCGTGACAGATATATAATATAGAGAAGAAGGAGAGCACCTGGCCAAGTGAAGTTAGAAATAATGTGAGAGTCTGGTCAGCATACAAGTGTCTTTCATCTTAAACCATGACTATTATTGTGTAAGCATGTTGTTTAAAAACAGTACATCCTTTACCTACATCAGGAAATGTCTGTACTGTCTGTAGCTATAAATGCACACATGTATGCATTTGGAAGTTATTCTTTTTCAGTGGTATTGCTTATTTCATCTGGAGCACTGAGATAGCAGGACATGGACACCTGAAGTCCACTAGGAGGGTTCTCAGCTGTACCTCATGTACCTTTTTCATGTAGATAAGATGATTTTCTGGCTTAGAATTACAAATATAAGTAGTTTATTTGCCCTATCCCACAAGGATACTTCTTTGTATAAGATAGCCTATCAAAAGAGGAAATAAAGATCATCAGCCAAAGTAGAACATTGAGAACTTTAAGAATGATCCACTTGAAATAGAAGAATGAAAAGTTGGAATATTTCAGATTAAGAGAGTCAAATCAAATCAATTAGAATATGTAAAACAGCAGACCAAGATGCATCAGAAGTTTCAGGGAAGGTTTCATTTTTTTTCATTAAAAAAATTATTATTTTCTATAATGCATGACAATCCACTGTATGAAGATGCTTTTCCACAGTTTCCTTTGTAGCAATATTTAGAGTTAACCAATAACTAGATCAAACTAAAACTAAAAGAGCAGTTTCCTTCTCCTTCTCCAAAAGCCCAAAACACTAGGCACTTCCTCATTTATTTGGGAGACTTATGAGATTTAATATACAATAGTTTATGTTGCAGAATACCTTGAACATAACATGAACATCAAGCCTCAGGAAATCTGCAAAAATCACCTAATACAAAAATCTTCCCCCAGTCATCTAACATCATGAACTGAAACTTGCTTTTTACAAAAAAAAAACCAAAAAACTTCCACACGTATGAAACAAAACTAATCTTAAAAAACCCCTGAAAACAACAAAACCCCAAATAAACATAAAACCACTAACACAATTATAATTCAAGGAAAGCAAAGTACTCTCATACTCCTTTATCCCTAGGTACCAACTGCACTTCCTAGAACACTTTCTGCTGACCCAATTGTCTATCATCAGTAAAATAACTCCAAATCCCTGTAGCCTTTGAGAAGTGAGTTTGCCTGTGTAAGAACAGCTCCTCCCCTGCTGAAAAACCCACAGAAAAACCAGCACTATCACTCCACTACAATTGACCTCCTTCAGGCAGTAAAGAAATCCAAGGACAGATGTTCTGTATTTTCTTTCTCAGTTCTTTTCTGTCTGCTTTTTGAATACATAAACCTTCTTTGATCCAGCATAGAACTTTTGAAACTCAAAATTTTCTCATAGATTTCTGACCTACTTTCCAGAATCCTTGACACTAAGGCAGACAGAAGGCTGAAAAGCAATATTTTTTTCAGTTCTCTTTCTCACTGATTTACATGAACATCTTTATGATTTCTTCATTAAGAAGCATTAACATTCATTAACATTGGCATTCACTAACAGTGAGTGTACATTCTTGCTTTTCTGTGTGTTATTTGTGACTGATGGGGAAAGCAGAGATATTTGTAGACTCTCAAGGGAGTACAGAAGTTATCCATTGCTTCATCAGAAACCATGTCCAGAGTATTATAGGATCAAAAATATAAATGTGAAGAGGGGAAAAAGAAGACAGGAAAAAACTTGAGAAGCTTGAGAGCTTTGGAGAAGAAAAGTGATGGAGCTGATGATGATCTACTAATAAATGACACTCTGTGCAGCAGTGAAAGTAGTACAAAGAATTTCAAAACAGAATCAGCACCACTCAACTCTTGACAGTAAGTGCTATATCAAGAGTTTATATCAAGGACTTCATGGTAAAATGGCTCATATTAATCTCAACTAATCTCAATCCAGGCCATTGCAATTTAAATACAGTACAATCTAACTGTCCTGTTCTTGGTTTCAGTGGCTTAGGACACAAACTGATATGGTTGTACACCACTAATATTACACTGCACAACTGGGCTACATGTACAGAACAGCAAAGCCTAAATAGCACAAGGCCTTAATAACTATTCTTACATACAAGAGTATCTCAAAAAGAAGGCTCAAATAAGCAGCCTGTTTATTACTTTATTCAGCAGAATTTTATAGGTACTCAGTGTTGTCAGTTGTTTCCTGTATATGGTTTCTCCAGCTTCCCAATTGCTATAACTCATAAAAAAAAAAAAAAAAANAAAAAAAAAAAAAAAGTCAACTGAAACATAATACAAACTATTTGCATAGTGTAGTCAATCAGGTTCAGAGAAAGGTATTTAGTTATATATCTATGGTTAGTCAAGTAAAAGCCAAGATGCAAATATTGCTGGGAAATGATGTACAATATCACCCCAACTTGTAACATGCTATGCCTTTTTTAAATGCTTTTTTTGTGTTTGGAGACAGCCTTTTCCATCCAGGTCTTACTACGCTTACCTTATGTGCTAGATAGAATATACCTAAGTATACCTTTTTGCATCTTTTATTCTCTGTGACATGAAAAATCCATGGAATGTCATTCTGGTATACCAAATTGGAATTAACAGTACAAGTTCAGGAAAGTCTTCAGTAGGATTTTCAGCTGACCTTCTGAGATGAGACTGATTACAGAAAAGATTTACTTTAAATGAAAATGGCATTTGCATTGTCAGCCAACCTGGAGATCTGCTTTTAGATCCAAAGGCAAAAGGTCTGAAAGTAATATCACCAATCAAGTAAAATACATTCCAATTAAGCAGTGACTTTTCTAGTCCAGCAAACTGCATTATTGATACAGGTTGCTTTTGGAAAAGTCAAAAAGTTCAGAACACAAGAGTTGGAGCATTCATATAAATTCATTTTAACTACACCAAAGTTAAGCTTTTCACTTATTCCAACTTCTTGAAGAAAATTCTGGGTGCTCTAAATGTTATATTTTTTTCAGATACATGAGATGGTCTGATAATACATGTTACCTTTCTCCAGAAACTATGCTCTTTCACTAATTCAGCAATGCACTTCAAAGCAGATAATGCTAAATTAACGTGTGCAGTTTGCAGTGTTTATTTTTGATGCTACCAGCTGATACAGCTAACAATCATAATCAGGAGAAAAGTGTATCATGAAGTGGAATAGATATTGTGTAAGCAATAAGGCCCGATTTCTGTTTCACTTCTGCAAAAGAAGTTTTTTCCTGCAAGAGGAATGAAAGGTCTCAAGGAATTGAAAGGGTTTACAAGAAGTCAGATGCAGAAGCCTCAGTCGTGGCCGGTGAAAATGAACTAGGTAACCCTTCGAGGCTGGTGAAAATCACACTGCTAAGCACCGTGTAGGGCAGTATTATGAAATCAGGACAGAGTACAGTAAACCCCATGAAAAGTGTCAGCGGACCTATGATAAGCTTTCTTCATTTACGTTGGGTGGGATAAGGGCAAGGGGGAAGGGAAAGGGAGAGGACATGTATTAATATGTAACTCCAGACTTACCGATTTTGGCCAAGCTGGCCACAAGTATCCAGAGCGTAATGATATACGGCTCCTTGACGTGATCCCATTTGAAAGAGACGATGGCGAAGCTTTGGTTGCTATTTTTAGGGCTTTCCGAACTTCTCTGTCCCAGCGCCGATGGGAAAGCCATCAGCCCCAGGAGGAGCGCCACTCCAGATACCTGCCTCATCTTCAAGTCACACAACAAAATCCTGCTTCCCCTTCCCGGAGAGATCCCGCCTCTTCGGAGGTCCTTGGGGGCGAGGTCCTTGTTCCTTGGCAGGAACGCGCCCGACGGCGCAGGACGGCGGGACAGCGGCACTCGCGGCCGGCGGCGGCAGGGTCCCGTCCCGTCCCGTCCCGTCCCGTCCCGTCCCGTCCCGGCTGCCCCAAGCGTCGCCTTGCGCGGGGTGGCAAAGGCCGGGTCAGGGGCTCCGTGTACAAGCAGATACTTCAAGCTGGGGTCCCGCTGCTCGCCCGCACCTGCCTTTATCAGGCTGTTCCCGATCGGGCGGAGGCGGAGCCTCCCGCCGCTCCCGCAGAGGCTGCCGTGCGGGGACGGCGATGCCCTGACTGACGGAGCGCCCGGGGGTCGGTGGGCAGCTCCGCTCGGCTCCGCTCGGCCGCGGGGGCTGCCGCAAGCTCTCGGCTGCGTCCGTGTGGGCAGCTGGGCAGCGAACATGTCCTAGAACATGTCCTAGGGGAGCCCGGGGTCCGCGCCGGCACCGGAGCCGCGGCGCGGGACATCCACAGACTCCGTTGGGGCGCTTTGGATGCTTTTGTATCAGCCTCCCTCCCTCAGCCCCACTCTCCCGTCAGATTGTCACAAAGGAAGCGCCCTCCTTTCCGTTTCTTAGCCTCGAGTCCCCTTCAGAGCTCGATCTAGCTCACCGAGGGCGCAGCAGCATGTTTCTCAGACCAGCTTTTCTTTCTGTCCACCAGAGAGCACCTTTTCCCCACCGGCGCTCGGGGAAAGGACACCACCAGGCAACATTCAGCTTTCCACTTAGGTCTGCTTGCAGCTGCTTGTGCTGTACCAAAACGCTATCTGGCTTTTGGTTTTGGTTAGGGTTTTCTTTTTGCTTACACCGTGAGACCTTGTAGGAGGTTCTACTCTCCTCCTAAAGCCTGTTTTCCCGCTGATAACATTTGCCTGCTATCCTGGATGGTCCATGTTACCATGGGTTCATGGTGCTGCAGGCAGACGGACCCATGATAATCATCACCTTGCAGTAAAAGGGCAGCAAAGCATCCTGCTCCCGACGGGCAGAGCTGAGGGCGCCCTTCCACACACCTCAGCAGCACAGCAAGTCCTCTTTGCTCTTGTGTGCTCCAAACCAATCCACTCCTTCTGTGACTTTCTGTGGAAAAACCCTGCCTTTTTGTTTTCCTAACATGACAGCTGGTTTTATTTGTAGGTAAAAAAATGAGCAGGATAAAACTCTCCTTTAAAATTATTTGAAGTGGAGAAATTATTTTGATTATTTCAATCACTAAGGAGAAAAGCTATATATTTTTTCATAGTCATCTGTCCTGCACAGACATTTTATAAATCAATTAGCTAGCTAATTAAATCTATACATTTCCAAGGAATGCTATTTGCATTATTACCTCAAACTAAGTGCAGGCCCCAAACTGGACCAACTGTGGCTACCAATAGCTGTAGCCAATGCCTGGGAAACGTTTTTGTGGATTGCCAGTCACGAGAGAAAACTGTAGCTGGAAGTAGGTAGCTGCTGATCACCTATGTAACCTGTTGCTGAGCCCTGTGAAGAGTAGTAGTTTCTAGTCATTAACATGAATTCTCTTTGCTACTATTAGGAGAACCACGAATTTCAGTAGAGACAAGCTGTCAGCACTGTTTTTACTGTCACAACTTATTCCAAGTATCCTCCAAACACTTCAGCTGCAGTTAATAAAAGGGTACCACAACTGCCAGTGTTCCATCTTTTATTCATGATTGTTCCCAAATCTAGTTCCAGAAAGTCCTGACTGGGTTAGAAAAAAATCTCTCTATTGAATGTGCTGAACAACCATGTTGTCCAGATGGTTACTATTAAATGTGTCATAGATCAAGAATACCTGCAGCAGAGCTGGAAAAATGAGAAAGCCCTCTCCAGTGGTTCTTTTCTAGAGACAAGCAAAGGCTTTGGAGGAGCAGCAGTTGAGATCATGCCTCTGATTGTTCATAGGTAATGTTCTACCCATGACAATATTAACCAAAGTTACATGCCAATTCTTAGTTTGCTGGTGGAGGAAGCAAGTATTAGGGAAAAAAGTTGTCAGTATCATCTTCTAAAAACAAGGTTTAAAACACTGATAAAATGCCAACACTATATTTCTTTTAACAGCAGCAAGTTAAGAGTTCAAACTGTTTTTGTGACTGCTTACGGAATTTTTTTTAAGTTGGCAAGGTATCAAATGAGTGTAGATATCAGGGAATTGTTATGCAATTCATTAATATTTCAGCAGAACACAGAGAGGACAGAGGAAGAGACTGACAACTGTGCACCTTCTGTAGGCACATCAATACATGCTAAACCAAAAGTCCACTGAGTATACATGAGCTCATATACAAAATACGTACTTGTAGAAGAATAAATTTTCATAGCTGTATTTATTATCAGAGTGCATTTTCTTGTATGTTCTTTATGGAAGCCCTTACATAGTTTCCTATAACCCGACTCTGTATCAATAACAAAAAATCATGCGGTTTACGCATGACTGTTATGTTTTCAATCAAGATATCATATCACTCAACAGCTGATATTTCCTGACTTCCAGAACAATTGCACAAGGAAAATTTCTACTTACTGTAAATATAATGGGGTTGTGTCCTGAGTTTGTTTGTTTGTTTGTTTGTTTGTTTTGAGAACTGACTGAACTGCAGCATTGTCATTTCTGGAAATACTGTGTACATAATTGCTTAAAGAAATTAATTATGAATATCTTATATACCCTCCACATGACCTATGTCCTGTAAAGATGACTTCTTGGAGACACAACATGACTTCTTGGAAACAAAAAATACGTTCATAAATAGCAAATATTTGGCAATTGAAGCACGAAAATTTTCCTGATGCAACATAACCATCATAAATCACTTATTATCACTCTTGTCTTTCCTCAAGAAAATGGACTCCTTTTATATTAGTATCTATTAAATGCATAAGTAGGTTAAGATTTGAATGGAATATAGTTCCCGTATATATTTTTATGCCATAGTGCCAACTGTATATAAAGTTAAATAGAACAGTAATTATTGTGAATGGCATTGTACCAATAAGACTGCAAAATTAGTTGAAAATTAATGTGGTTTATATGCAGATGAATGCAGAATCACAGGAATTTATAGTGAATCTACTTGATTCAACAGCTTTTTGCCAACCACTCTCCCAGTGAAATGAGCGCTGATGTGCAATTTTATGCTGCAAGGAGTTGGAAAAAACTGCTGGACTAAGTGATGTTGCATAGCACTGTGTTAGAACATTATAAATATGAACCTCTGAAATTACATTAGAAAGTGTATTAATTCAGCGCCCACACATTACTACCAGTTAAAGTGAATAGGATGAAGACCAGGGTGAGAATGAATTGATCAGAGAGGTAGTTGGAAATAGATTTGGCTGGGAAGTATGGTGGAAGAGGAAATCAGCTCTTCATGACTCATTTCAAGACTCACTTTAAGGATAGTAAGTAACCCTAACCCCTCTCCCCCCCCCCCATCCCCGCCCCATAAGGGATTATATCTGTGTGAGCTCTCAGTGAAAAGGGAATGGGACAGAAAAAGAAGTTCTTAGATATCACCAGATACATTTTAACATTTATGTTCAGGGAAAAAAAAAAAACCCACGTCTTTTTATGAAATGCCATGTGTGCCATGTGTATTAAAAGTACTCTTTATTTCAGTTCCAATGTGAAGGAAAATTCTTCTATAGTTTATGACGATTTGTCTAGGCTTGCTAGTAGTCAGAGATGGCCACAGAGATTTCCATCTGTGACATTCTGCATCTTCCACACTTTCTGTCTTGTACTCACCTCATTAACACGTTATTGGCACCCCACTCGTATTTCTCTGTTCTTTGTTCTCCATGTCTCTGCTCTTTTCCATTTCCATGCATGCTATCTGGCAATACTCACCAAAAATCCCTATAGTGAGACCTAAGGAACACTCAAAATGCAATTTGTGTATGATATTTCAACCCAATATTTAAGATATTATTCTCTCTATCCCTTCCAATTCAACTTTGTCATTTTTCACAACATACACTCCTTCTGAGTACTAATATCAGCCTGACCAGTACAAATGTTTATATTAGACACAAGACACAAGTGATTACTGGTTTCTTTAGCCATAATGGAAATTGTATTTGCTGATCTGATCTTTTAAAAATCATCTCTTTTTTATACTAAAAAAAGCTGGGGGAAGACCGGAACAGAAATGATAACCACAGATTTCAAAGATCCAGTGGGGAAAAAAGGAAAATATAGATGCATCTCAGCATTGTTTCTGTGTACATGTATTCAGCTTCCTGTAGCTTGAGAGGAAAAGCAAAACAGATTAATTTCTTAGGAAAAAAGAAAGACTCTTAAATAACAAAGACAGCTAAGTAGCATAGTTTCAATTGCTAGCATGATAATTTTACACTTATTTCTTATGTTTATCAGTAGGCTCTGACGTTTTTTGGTCTTAATTTTTGATCTATGGAGAGAGAATTTTTCATTTTGCTGATTCTCCATTTACCATGCTTCTGTGAAATCCATCATTCATGCCTCCCCTGCCTAGATAAATGTGTGCATGCTCACGTGAAAAAATTCAGCTGATTGCACTTAAAGCTGCTCCAGATTTAATACACCATCCTCAGTGCTCCAGTTTTTGCAGGCACATTGATTGTTCAAAATCACTTGTGGCACCTGCAGGTGGAGACACTCTGCCAGCCTCCCCAGAATGTGTCCTGCTGTCCCTGCCCTCCATGAATTATGTGCTGAGGTCTGCTTATCTGGCAGCAGCCACTGCCTGGCAGTGATTCATACTTATTTCAGCTGGTAGGCTGTGGGATGGATGTGCACAGTTTAACCAATATGTGAAAACCCAGCCACATGAGTAAATTTGCCCCCCTCTTGCAATCCAAAGCTAATTCCTGCAGAAGGTGGTCTGCCTGTGCTTGAGGGCACTCAGTAACCTGTGAGGATAGGGGTGCCTTAAGCATCTTGATTCTGATGATAGTTTAAAGCTATTCCTACCTTTAGAATGCTTCCCAACATCAAAATGCCCAACCTAAGCCTCCCCTCTGTCATTGCACATAAAGGAATTTCCCTCTAAAATATTTCTACAAGGCAATTGAGATTTTGTGAATGCAAAATTTTGTGTGTTTTTTTCTTTATCTAAATTGTGATAAAGGAAAAAGTGAACCTTGGCTGAGGAGCAGCAGTAATCTTGTAATAACTAGCAATTCCATTGAACTTAAATATTATAAACCAAGGAAGAGTAAAATAATTAAATTAATTAAGATGTTAAAAAAATTCTGCCAACACAATCTATGGCTTAAGGTATTTATTATGGCAATTTTATCAACAACAAAAGACATAAATGGCAGGCAATACTACTTTGTTATTGACATGTACTTTAAAACCTGATGCTATTAAAGGACGATGCATTGCATGTAGTGGGGATTTTTTGTTAGTTAATTCCAGTTTACTAAAATCCAAACATTTAAGTGGAACATACATATTTTTATTAATCTTTCCTTTGGAAGTCTTCACATGACTAGAATGGTATTTCTGGCTAAAGTCACAGAGGAAGGAGAAATTTCAGAAATGGCAATGTCAAGAATCTGCGTAGTTTAGTGCAAAGACATAATCTTGAATCTCATGTATTTCAGGTGAATGCCCTGATCATGACTCAGAAGACTTTAACATGGTTCTGATTTTATTTTATTCTGCACCAAAGCAAAAGCAATTACTGGAACTTCAATTTTTGAGGAAAAAAACCCTCAACTTTTCTTCCAGTCTGGGCTATTAAAAGCCATTATATTACTACACAAATCTTCACTAAAAGTTACAGTCTCTTCTGAGAAGTTTGTAGGTGTCATTTCAAATGTCAATTTAGAAGGAATGCTGTACATGTTTTGCACTCCATTGGACAGTAGCAGAGCGGAATGGGAAGAGATGGTCTCTAGCTGCTGGTGTAAAAAGTGATAGAGATTCTTTGAAGTCTCCACTTTGAATTGAGGGTATCTGAACTGGATTGGTGCTTATCTCACAATAAGTTCCAAAGGCCACAAGGTGCAGAGTATCCATAGCATACACTTCCACATTACCAAAATAGCAGCCATAAACTAACTGACTAAGGTCAGTAAATGGGTAAGTAAACAAACAGGAAGAGGGATGTTGTCCAAATATACAAAAGAATTTGACACTATATTTTATATATAGTGTCATTTAATATATTTATATATTGACATTATATTTTATAACTAAATCACTCTGCTATGAAAAATTTTTTGGCATCTGAAAGCCTTGATCAGAAATATTATTACTGAATTTTCAAGAACACTATTTAGAATCAAAACATGATAACATTAAAGTGAAAACAAAAAAGGAAATGATTAGAACATTTCTCTCATGAAGCTGCACAAATAAAATTAAGTCGTTGATTCAGGCTTTGACAGACCAATGTATTTTAAACTGCTGTTTCCTACAAAGTCTCACTATTGGAAATACAGAAAAATAAGCTGAACAGCTGCAGAGAAGAAGTATTAGTTTCATCTCCCACATGAAAAAAATAATCCACATAGTAAACACATAATTTGGGAAACCTCTCTAAATTTTAAGTGTTGTACCACCTTGTTGACACCGTTTGATATGATGACGCAGGCATGCATCCTGTTTTGGGAATTGCTGGAAATTTTGTTCCTGGGACTAAGGACTCAATCCTATCACTTGGCCCCTGGGGGCACATTCTTACAGTTTTCCTTCTATTTCCTTGCTGGATCTTTTGATAAGCCATTTCTCACTGCTGTGCTGAAGTGAGGTGGCACTAGAATCAGAGATAATTGTTCTAAAAGGCCCTCACTAGCTTAATCTTGATTCAGGACATCATCAAGCTTTATGGACTGTATTCTCATCTTAAAACGTGAAAAGAAACCCATATGGAAATGCAGGTAATATTGAAGAGAGATACATTAAGATGAGACGATGAGGACTGCCCTGGTCCCTAAATCCTGGGACTACAGGCACCATATTGCATATATCCTGTATACATTTGCCACACATTATCTTGAAAAATTTATCTCAAATACTTTTTGATGGTTAAGTATGTTAATATAATTTCTAGCCTAAACTTAATCAGAAAGTTCTCAACCTATTTATTTTTGTGGGAGTATTGTCCTTTAACACTGTTTCTTCTTCTGTTGGTTTTTACCCTTCCAAAGTTTTTTACCCTTTAAAAGAAATCATACATTTGAAAAGACATTTTATTTAATCCTTCTTGAACAGACACAAGTTAAGTTTTGCTAAACTTTGTGGGCTGGCAGCAATACTTCCTCATCACAAAAATATTGCCTGAAGCACAAGTGAATGGTATTTGTTTTCAATGGCTACACCCCAGAACTTATCACAAAGCTCACCCTGAAATCCATTAATATACTTGTCCTACTCTTTTCCATGGATTCTAATGAATGTACCTGTGGCTAAATGATTACTGTATTGCTATTGTATACCTTTCTTTTCATTGTATTAAAACTATCAGAGTCCTCAGTATCACTATGTCTTTTCCATACAGTCTTCCTCTATATGAATTGTGACTCCAAATGGTGCATTATTAGCAATCAGTTGTGGATGCCAAAAGCACTAATGAAAATATGAAACAGGATGGGCTGCAAACTGTAGGGTTGAGGTATTCCTCTTCTGGCCTTCTTCCAGTGTGATTCTTACTCTGCTTTTTCAATAGTTGTTTTCCCCACAGATCCTTGCAGTCTACAAAATTAGCTTAGCACCTTGACAAGATGAACACCAATAATGTGGTGTACCTGCATCAAGTTGAGGTAAATATTCACATATTTCAATATTCAAATATTCCCTGCAAGACTGGGAAACCAAGATAACACTTGGGCACCAACAAAATTCTACTTTTACCTGTGCCTCCTGTCTTATCTTAAGTTTTCCTTCTCTGAATCTTAAGAACTCTTAGGTGTACTTCAAAGCAAGCATCAAACATTATTTTAGAGATCCAGATAAATTTATAGACTTACTGTTCTTGATATTAATATGAATATTAAGACAGAGTAGGAAACAGTGCATAATTAAACTTTTCATTTTTACTTCTGCTTATTATATTTCACTTTAGAGCTAATGTTCCTTATTGAGATTGAGTAAAATAATTTTAAAATATTTGAAACTATGATCTCAATATTTTATGTGCTTTACTTATTTCTCCTCTTAAACAAATTTGAAATTTCCTTAATCTATTTTTACATGTCCAGTTTTACTTTCTTTTTTAATTATTTGTTTGAGAGAGGGAGAGAGATAGGGAGAATGCCACTTCAACAGTGCAGTATTCTGTATCTGAAGAAACCACATAAGCTACAAGTTTTTACTTCCCTATTGCCTTGCACAACAACTATGACAGTCATCTACTGTGTCAGGCAATAAATCTTGGTTTATTCTAAATCAGTTTTCATCACCTTGTATCATCATGTTCTGTCCCACTGACCTTGCAATAACTATCTTTATCCCACTCCTCCATGTCAGAGCAGGGGTGAAAATAACCATGGCCATGTTGAGGCAACAAGTAATTTCTAAAGCAATCAAGTAAGCAAGCTCAGGATCTTCAATGCACTATAAACTGTTTTCCTATATCAATGTGAATACCAGCTGCATATTAAAGTTCTCACTCTTCAGCTAAATCTCTTTGAACCTTGAGGATGACATATTTGTTAATCAAAGGATACTATTTTATTTTCAGGCCCTACATGCATGGACATCTCAAACTGCTAAAAGAAATTATGATGTCCCAATGTGTATGTTGTGTTGCCTTGGGAGAGCCCCTATATACAACCTGAGTGGCATTAAAAAGCAGATATCAAAATGTAAGTAGTGTAAGATAAAAATGTATCTCTCTTCTACATCAAAAAATGTGTTTATTAATTTTGATTAAATATTAGTTACAAAACACAGTGCATGAGGGCACTGCACCCTTGATTACTATAGGCTGATCACCAAGTGTAAGGATGAATGAAACTGCTTGTCATATCAACCCTTTATTTTATTCTGATATACATAGTCCTTAGATTTAATACTCTGGATCATCAGTAATGGTAGATCTACAAGAAATATTAGTAAATATCGCCATTTCTTATTTTTCTCTTGAACAAATATGTTTTCTTTCTCTCACATAATAAATTAATTTAGATTAAATTTTGCTCTCTTTTTATATAAATAGGTTTATCATAGTTTAGCTGATGGTGTTAATATGGGGCACTATTCCTAAAATCATATTTACTTTTCACTTATATCAATGGAAGTATGTTTACAATGATTTGGAGGCTGTAGGAGAGAGGAAAGAGGAAGAGGCCCAAATGTATTTCAGCGGAAGTACGCAATTAAGATTCTTTTCATATTCTCTAGACTTCAAGTTACAGAGAAAGAAGTCAATCCCACTCAACTACTAGCAAGGCACCTTCAAAACCTGCAGGCTGCTCAAAATTGTAATAGGAATTGAAAAACAATATTCAAACAAAACTCCAGGGATAAACACACTGTTTCCTTCCAATGAGAAATACCAGGCGTAATTATCCTGTTTTTGAACTCCTTACTAAGCAAGAGGTACTTCCCTCTGTAAGAGAACCAGGTGACTGGTTTGAATCAGGATGACCTCTCTTATGTTCTTTATGTTCATATCTCATTTAGCTCTAGCAGTGGTGCTATCAGTAACACTTAACGTGAAGCTTCATGACCTAGAAAATAATCTAACAAAGGAAAAAGAAGCTAAACAGTGTCAGTTTCTCATTATAGGGGAGGTTTCTGAAAGGTCAAAAAGTTCCTGAAATAGAAAGCAGTGGTGTATGAGCAATACAGTTTAAAAAACTTAAAATCAGCAGGGGTTGAGTCTACACAATATTTTGAATTAATAAACAAAATTATAAACATAATAATTAAACATAAACATTTTAATTATAAATTATTATTAAACTCTTTGCTGCTCCTATGTCTAATTATTATGATTCTAGTTATGGACTGAGTGATTTTTTTTTTTCCTGTTCATGAGCTTAGAGTTCATTATCTTACAATTTCACAGAGTATTTCCTTGTTCCTGTTATTGATAGGAAGAACAAAAGATTCTGCCATCTCATTTTTCTGAGTTATTCTACCATGTGTACTTAGTATATACACTCTTACTCAGTTTTCTCTTAAACCATATAATGCTTTGAACCTTTTCTTTACATGCAAGTATTTTTGCCATGCTTCCCAGATTCCTCTGTGAGGCTTCATTCTGAATTACTACATCAATATTTTGGAGTGGGATACAATTTAAGTTAAATTTACATTATATACTTCATAAAGTTAGGACCATACTCACTTCAGCACTCC
>VWZN01001650.1:32300-44129 GCA_013396955.1 Regulus satrapa
TTCCAAAGTTACTCTGATCTACTAAGCACAGAAAGAGGTTTTGACATTGTGAGAAAGGAATTTTGGAGTCAAGTAATAACTGCAATTGCTTATGTTCATTAAACATGTTGAATGAATAAGAAAAGATATTGCTGAAAGGTCTACAGTTGTCAAAACATTCCTAAATTCTGAATAATCACCGGAATAAATGTGTGTCCTTATATCACCACTTTTCCCCCCAGTCTTTTGTGGATCATATTAATTTGCTTTAGGAATTGTATCAGTGGTGAACTGTACTGATTCAGTGCTTAATACTAGGTTTTGATTGAATCAGGTTTAGCAAGAGATTTAATGAGCAAGATGGTTTTAAGAAAAACAATCTCTTAAGAACTAAATTCATATTAACAAAATACTTCTTATGGCAGGCAGGATTATGATTACCCAAATTTAAATTAAAACCTGGACTCCCTTTTTATACCAGTACCAATGTTTTTAATTTATTTCTGAGGAAGGATTATGTCAGATATCAAATAAAATTAGATTAGACACATCTTTCCTGCACATAGATATAAGATGATAATAACTTTGGTAAAAATTATCTTCAGCACAAAAATCTTCTGGGGCATATGAGAGCTCAAGGGTGGTGTGGTCTTACCACGGCAGAGATTGGCAATTGGATTTATCCCACTGCCCTGGTTAGGAGTAGGGCAGGCAGGAGAACTGGGGTTTACAACTATCTTGTAGAGTTATTTAAATGCTGTATGTTTCCAGAGGGCTATTTCAGGGTATATAGATCTGGAGCACATACAAGGAACTGGGTGCATGGCATGAGAGACTTGAGACTGGCAGAGTAGATTCAGGTTTACCAGGAAGAGCCCTGGAGGCCAGGTGGGCTGGGGAAATGATGGTCATCATGTCAGCAAATGATGGACATCAAGAAAGTACTCTGCTGGAGGGTCTGAATTCTTTCTCTTCAGAGACTCTTCTTAAAGGCTATTTTAATCAGTCATAAAGCAGTTTCTCTCCAGATACTAAATACAAAGTGCCAGAGCTGGGAAAAAAAAAAAAAGTCAAAAAATGACTTTTTACTCTACTTCAGCAGATTGTTCTTGTTTTTGTTTTATTTTCAGGTGTGAAAACAAAGCCAATATGCTGGCATTTTTATGACACTGCTATCCTATAATAAGTAAAAAGTCACATTAATACAATAATTTCATTTTCCAGTTCACTGGCCCGTAAAGTGGCTTATTGCAATTGGGTATTTAATACAAATTAAAAAAAAACTATTTACTTTGATATATTTTAATTCTATCAAGAGTTGTGATGACATTTTAATAGTAAGAAGTAGAAAATGGGTTGTTTAGACTGTTCATTTCCCTTACAGATCAGCATTAAATCCAGCTGAGGGGAGAACACAAAATATTTAAAATAGTTTACATCCAGGATCTGAAGCACGATAATGTACCGAAAGTTTTATTTGGAAAACCCTTGCTCTTTGGAAAGCCTAGGAGGACCATTTTTTCTGGATATAGATGCTGAATGGCCACATAGGGCTAGCAGGGGCCCTCCTTCTGCAGCTCATCCTGGGGAGCTGCCCTACTCTGCCCACTTCTATGCAAGCTACATCTGCCCCAGGAACAGCAGAACTGTCACTAATGTGACTGTTGCACTCCCCCTGCTGCCCCCAGACATTCCAGCCCCTCCTGACCACTGCCCTCTCCCTCCCACTAGTTATTCTTTTTTGGTTTTTTAATCTCCTTTTAGCTAAATAGGAGCAATTACTGTAGTTCAGAACTAGCAAAGTGACAGGAGAGAATACAACTTTTATAGAGCAAGTGGGTCAGAAATCCTGGACTCTCCCATGTTAAGAAGTGGTACATGATAACTCTCGTGTGTTACTGCACACGCATATTCCTTCTGTCCTACTCCCCAGGTATTTAGCTCTCCTTGAACCCAAATGTTTCTCTTAAATTTTGTGAAAGTAACACTTTTTACAGCTAAGTATGAAATGCAAATATTTCCAAAGTCAAAGCGATGCCAGCTTTTGGAACTGTAAAGCCGCAAGACAAGTAATTTGATAATTTTTGCTTTTCCCTTTCTCAGAGGGTCATAGAATTTTCTGGCTATGAGCAGCTATTACACAGGGAAATGAGATATTCTTACCTTAACTGCTCTTTTAAGCTAGCTATATTTTTTTGAATCTGGATGGAGAGAAGCTTGAAGGTGGACAGGTTATGGATTTGAACTGTGCAAAGACCTAAGGAAGCAGAATCATTTTTCTGTAATGCTGAGCAACCACCATAAAAAAGTGGTGGGTGCTCTATGAAAGAGATCACACTGGTGATTCTGAAGGGCTCGTGTTGCTGGGGAAGGGCACAGCATCTAGCAGGATTGTTTCCTTTGGGGAAACTTAGGCTGAAGAATGCCTTGATCCTTCCTCAAGATGTGACAGATGGGACAAAAACCTGTGAACGCCAATGTATATGTGCTCAGACACATAACTCAAGTTATGAATTAACAACTTCAAAAGACATATGTTCTTGAGAGATGCACTCTTTGCAAAAGCTCAGGTGAAACAAAGATCTAGAACTTCTATGCTATATTTGAGTGGGCTCCTATTTTGACTCCAAAGAAAAAATTGTTTATAATGTCATTTTAATGATTTTTTTCCTAAGACTTTCTGCTTCTAATGTTATCAATCAATACATTCAGCTTTACAGAAATTAGTATATCCTGTTTCAGATAGTTTATTCAACATTTGTCATGTAAGCCAGGTCACAGGAATGATAAATTATTTTCTTAGAAAAAATGTAGAAATTTAGAAAACCTTATATTTTAGGAATTTATTTAACCTGCTAATAGTTTAGATTCATTAGTTTACTTTGGATTCATGGGGTTTTTTTTTGCAATAGGTAAGTTGTCAGCCCCCAAAGGAATTGGGTCATATGATTGAAGTATGAATGGTCATTTTTCCTGGGGTAGTAGGCTTCTCTTGGTGAAAGAAATTATGAATCATTATTAGTTCATATGGTAGAAAATTTCAAATGAGCGAAAATAAAAATATAGTCTTCAAAGAAGACTTTAGCTATATTTTTTCTGTAGTGCATAAATCTGAATACTGATTTGTCAGAAGATGTTTCCGCACAATAAGTAATGTGGGTCTTTTTCAACCAGATAAAGCTAAAGTAACTTTTTCTCCAAGGATAGAAAACTTTAAAACATGGCTCTTACATTAATCTCAGCTAGGCAGAACTACAGTAAAATAAAGCTTCTATGGCATTCTGTAGGATGGAAGGAGAGAAAGAGACATGGAAGATTTTCACAAAATCATGTAATATCACTTCTTTATCTGCTACTTGCTTTTTATTCTTTTTTTTATCTTTCAATACTCCATCAGGTATCTCCCACAAAGAAACTCCCCACACATGTAGTGTCTCAGTCATACCCTTTCAGTTAAGAGATGCTCATGCCTTCTCTTCTTAGTACCACACCTGGTCCTTTGTCTTGCAGTTAACCCTCCTTACTCCTGTTGCCAATGGGATCCTTTGATAAGCCCTGCCTCTACCAAATAGAAATTAAACAGAGTCTAAAAATTGTCTCCGGAACCATTTGGGTTGTAAAAGAATGATCTTTTTCTTAAATCAGATATACTTATTTCTTTCCTCTGAACTTCCCCACAACAAGTAAACAAAAAAAGCTGAGATGTTTCACAAACATACAAGCAAACAAAGGCAAAAAAATGCAAGGAAGAAAGTTATTTTCCCGTGTCTCGTCAATTTGGTTCTCACTTGTTCTGTTACCTTTTTTCTGTAGGTAAGGTTTTATTTTAGATTTTATCCTTTTCATCTGATAGTGACACAATTAGGTAGCTGTTCCTCATGTTCTTAATTTGAAAAGACCAGAGTTTTCTGTGTATTCTTATTTGAATCTGATTGTAATTAGCAAATTTACCCTTTTTCATACCACCTTTCATTTCTCTAAATCTATTTATGCTATGAAAGAATAGAATTTAATCCTCAAAATAATGTAAACTGTGATTCTCCTGAAAAATTCCCAACAAATGAACCAAAAGAAAAGGAAAAAGAGGGGAAAAAATGAAGTGCAAAGAAGTCTACAAGCATATCAAAAAGATATTACAGTGCTCTTTGCTTTTCTTAATGCTTACTGTTGCATATGTGGGATGGGACACATTTATTTCTTTATTTTCAACTCTGTCATCAGTTCTATTCTCACAAAGCAGGTAATGTTTACCACCGCAAGTGCATTCAAAAGTAACAGCACCCTTGTCTGTCATTTCTCACAGAAAAAGATACACTCGACCTGTTTCCTTCTCTGTCACCTGTCCATCACAGCACTTAAAACAGAACTTGCCTTTCATCTTGTTGAAATACTCTAGTCATGCAACACACATATTTGAATTGGTCATCAGGTAGAGTTTGTCCCATGATGTCTGTCTCTCAGCTAGACCATATTTTCCAAAATTATGAAAAAATTCAAACCAAACAAATAACACAGTCCCTACCTCACCTGTTTCTGTGGAATATCTCTCCTCTTTAGTTGTAGCTGATTGTTGCACTGGAAAGACATGTGTCACCTACTACAATGAGACATCTAGACAGTCACACCTTGTTCAAATCTGTAGCCACATTCTTGGTCATACTTATCCACATATTTTTTCAGGCTATGTAGCTGAGATTGTGCTACTGATTATGTGAATCTCCAGCTTAAGATAAGAACCTAGGGTAAGAAGCCTGGAAGGATTTGATTTTGAAAAGGTCAGGGCCTTCAAAATTTCTGAAATGAATTCTTGAAGTTAGTGATAAAAAAAATTAATGGGGCAAAAAGTCCTCTGAAAATCTGAAAAATATCAATCTTGTGTTTAAAGACCATATTCCAGAATTTCAAAAAGGAAAAGGAAGATCAGGTATTCTAGAAACTACTCTTCCATGTTTCAGTGCTGCATTTTCATTATCTTGAAGTACAGACATGCAAGACAAGCATGTCTGGCCTAATGTGGTTTTGGAAGAGTGAAAAGTCCCAGTGGAGCAACAGTTCGGTGCAGATACTGTTGCTAGCTTCTCAAATTCCTGGATTATGCTACTTCTAGCTGTTACACATATGTGGATCAGAGATCAGAGCTTAACCATTGTGAAAAGCTATTTTACATCCATATAAAAGACCTTATTTCACAAATGAACAAGCCAAAGGTTTAGCTTATTTGAATATCTGAATGAGATCCAAAACAGATTTAATTGAATATTCATTTCATGCAGCTTTAGTCAACTAAGTTGCTTAAGTGAATTGATCCCATGAATAACACTCTGTGTGCAAGGGTACTTAATGACTGCACTGACAGAAGCCTTCACCAGTGTCCTGCTTAAAGTGGCAACAGAGTGATGAAAGACTAATTTGTACCATAACATGGAGCAGTTTTACGATACAGTATGAGGGTTGTGGAAACAATACATGAAACTTATCTTTTACAAGATAAACAACTTGTCTTCTGTGCCTCCTGGGAAACCAAGGTGCTGCCATGCCCATATTGATGGACGTATTGATAGACATATTGATAGGCATGCCATATAGAGCCACTTTTTTCCTCAGGTGCACTCTAAGTTATTCATTAGGATTTAAGAAAAGTTTCTTGTTTCCTTACTGTCAGCGTACTTCTGAACTCTCTTCATCCAGTTATTTGCAGTCCCTGCCATGGAGCAGTGCAGCAATATCTCAGTCAAAGAGGTATTTACAGGGGAATGCATGCAAATGTGTTTCATAGACTTTTTGCTATAGTGACTTTTGAGCATCTTCTTCTGTTTCTTTGGGCTAATTGCTCTTTTCAGGTAAGATGATTTAGATGAGATGAGACTTAAAAAACCACCTTAATCTTCCTCAGACTGTGGAGAGAAAATAAAAGGGATCCGCTTCATAGTAGTGCTGTTCTTCATACCATGCCATTCTCACTTTTTCATGCTTGCTACTAAATCTACATGGCATAAGAGATGGTGTACTTCCAAAAGAGGGGCAAAATTCAAATATTTCCCATTAACCTATGTAGTTGGTTGACCTTGAATAGCTGCCAGACACTGACCTAGCTGGTCTGTCACTGCTGCTCTTCCAGCAGGGCAGAGAAAGAAAATAGGATGAAGAAACTCATGAGGTAAGGTAAATACAAGAAGATTACTTGCCACAAGAAAAAGAAATTCAACCTGTGGAAAATTAATTTTATTTATTGCTAATTAAAGTAGTTTTGGATAATGAGAAACTAAGACAAATTTAAACTCACCCCACACATACTACCTCTTGGTTTTCTTCCTCAGGCTTAACTTCACTCCCCACTCAAAACTCCTCTTCCTCTCGTCCAACCCTGGGAGGCCAGGAAGATGGGGAATGGAGTTTTGGGGTCAGTACATGATTGGTTTTCTCTGCAGCTATTTCCTCCTTACAAGTTTCTCCTGCTCCACCATGGGCTCTCCACAGGGTGCATTTCCTTCTGGAAATATATGGTTCCCCATGGGCTACAGGGTACATATTTGCTCCAGAATGAAGCAGTGCTGGACTGGGATCTCTGCTTTGGGACCTGGAGAGAAGGACCTCTTCCCCTCACTCCTTCTTTACTGACCTTGTTGTTTACAGGACTGATCTTTTTTTGTTGTTTGTTTGGTTTTTTCCCCTCCCTCCACACTTTGATGGCTCCCTTTTGCCCTTTCTTAAACACATTTTCACAGAAGTGCTGTGAATGAGGCTGACGGCCTCAGCTGTGTCTTGCATGGGTTCACTTTGGAGCTGCCTGGAACAGGTTGTGGCCGGCATGGGGCAGTCCCTGTCCTCTTGTCAGAGAAGCCACCCCTTGAGTTGCCCCTACCAGCACCTGGACACAGACATCATCCTGACTGACTTTCTGTCATGTGCCCTCCTACTTTTGGCAGATGTAATGGCAGTCTCTTTTCAGGGTAATGTTGGTATGCTCTGGGAGACTGTCTCTTTCTAAAACACAGGAACATACTTGTGAGTACTCAGACATTCTAGCTGTAAAAATAGAGATTTTTTTTTTTAATACAAATTTTTTAAGAATCACTAAGTGAATGTGAAGGGAAATAGACATATGAATAGAACATGAACCCTGGAAAAATGTAGCTAAAGGAGTCTGTGTTTCATACATTTCATAGCATCAGAAAGAAGAACCATCAGAGTGAGCAAAAACTTCTGTTGTCAGCTAGAGGTTCAGAATTGCAAGCAACTACTCTGTATCTTTTTGTTTGTTTCTTTGTTTCTCCTGTTCAGTTTTGTGCATTTACTGTAATATGAAACTCCAGACTTAAATATACCTGTCTTATTTTTTTTAGGATCTCTTTTAACCTAATTTATTTTTAGTTTCTTGATAATAACACCGCTCCTTTGTACATCCATGCTGATTACTCCCATCCACTTTCTTATTCACCATGTGTAAAGAAAAGATTCTCAGGACTACTTGCCCCTCCACTTTCTCAGGAGCTGGTGTGAAGTTGACCAGTCTGTTGGTCTCTTTTACATCTTGCTGGTGTGACTTGCTCTGCTGGATTCCCACGGTGTGGGAAAGAAAAAAGCCTGTCCTATTGTACACTCCACTGGTGAAAGAAATAGAAAAATTTGGTTTGTGCAACTGGCTCATGAAGTGGATCCATTTCTACAGAACAGTACAGTTCAGGGCAAGGACACTCAGAAAGAAATGAATCATGATCTTCTTTTTCCATTAGAAACTAGGTGGAGAGTTTTTTTGCTAGCTACCTGTTTCATACCACACCTTCCTTGCTGCAGCCTGCTCTGTCCATGCTGGAGGTTCCCACTCAGCAGTTGGAACTTGAAAATTCTCAGCTCTGTGGGAATAAGTCCATTCATAAGCTGTCTTGGCTAAGGTAAGGACTTTCTAATATAGGTATCTCATGCAACATATCTCTTCCTTGAAGTAGCCTGTGTGTTTTTTCATTCCTTCCCCTGAAATCACAAGAGATAGACACTTATTCCTCTTCTTAAAAAAAAAAAAACAAAACAAAAAAAAACCAAAAGAACCAAAACAAAAGCAAAAAAAAAAAAAAACCAGAAAAAAAGAACAAACAGAAAAAAACCAAAAAACTCCAAAAAACTTTAAAAAAAAACAAAAAAACCCCAAAAAACTTTAAAAAAAAACAAAAAAACCCCAAAAAACTTTAAAAAAAAAAAAAAAAACCAAAAAACTCCAAAAAACTTTAAAAAACAACAAAAAAACCCCCAAAGACTGAAAAGAAGCATAACCAATGTATACATTTGGTGCGCTAAATTAAGAACATGCTAAGAATTCTACACCCCACAAAATCTGGAAAACACCAGATCCACATTGCTTCAGGAACTTGTTTGTCAGAAGCATTCAACAGTGAATGAAAACAGTGCAGATGTTTTAATTAAATGGCATAGGACTTCAGCTTGCATTAGTCTTGTTTTTAGCCTCTGGACATGGCTTTAAATTAGTCAAATACAAAAACCTATGGGTCTTCAACTATGGCAAAAAAATACACCTCCAAGGAAATTGCTTTCACTTTTCCCTCTCATTTGCACAGGCACAAAGCCAGACAATGGCCAAAGAGCCACTGAACAAACTGCCTCTAAAACACCAACTTTTATGGAAGCCAAATAGCTAATAAAANGATGAATAAATTCCACAGGCAAAAAAAAAAAAAAAACACACACACAACAAAAAAAAAAAAAAAAAAAAAAAAAAAAAAAAAAAAAAAACCCAAAAAAACCCCAAAAAACCAAACCAAAAACAACCCACAAAAGGGAGTGTAAGGGCTGATGTATATCCCACTTCCTCATGGTCATCAGACATGAAACATTTTTTTTTTTTCAATTATAAAACTCTCTTCCATTAGAAAAATATTGGAAGAACTGTACAAAGTAAAATAGAAACTTCTGGTCAGATGAAAAATTGAAATTTAGGAAAATTATTTCAGTTGTTTTCTTAAAAATACTGAATCATTTGTGCAAGGAATGTATAGAGAAATGTTAATACTGGACTAATTTTCAGAGGTAAGAGTAAGGATAGTATATAATCTGCTTTATGTTATATGGTTCCACTAACCTCAAATCACAATTGAATCATTATGGAAAACATAAATGCCTTCTAAGAAGGAGAATTTAGTCAAGGGTTTGAAAAGATAATATATTTTCCTATGTAAACACAATGTCTTTCAGAACCAAGGAGAAAGGATGAAATAGATGTTTTAGTTAAAAATGATGCCACTAAAATGTCCTGTTTAAACAGATCAGGCACCCAAAAAGAAAAACATTAATGATACCAATTTTCTGATAAGCTAAAATAAACAGAATATATTTGAGTACAAATTTTAAGAACAATATTACTGTGTTCATGCAAATTCAATAAATACATATTTGTGGAGGCATACATGCATATATATATGACTGAAGGTAGTCAAAATTAATTTCTTGAGAAGCAGAAATATGTCTTAAATGAAAAATTCTGATTCCCTTCTTTAGTTTTGACATTCCAAAACTGAAAATTACAATGAGTGAAATAAGAAACTTGACCCTAGAGAACTTTGGTTGTCTCTAAAATGAGAATTTTATGTTTCATATATAAATGGTTACAGTTGGAAGAGACCCATGGACATCACCTGGTCCAACCCTACTGCTCACAGAGGATTACCATTAACAGGTTGCACAGACAGGTGGTAGAACTGCCATCCTTGGAGATACTCAACTGGATACTGTGCCAGGGCTCAGTCAATCTTACCATGAAAAAGTATTTTCTGACATTCAGATGGAATTGTTTCATTTCTTTCCCTTTGCCATCAGTCCCGTCCCTGGGCACCACTGAGAAGAGCCTGGCTCCATCACCTTTGCCACCGTCCTATCAGGTGTGTATATACAGTAGTCAGAGCTCCCCGAGCATTCCCAGTGCCCTCAGCTTTTTCCGCAAAGGAGAGATGCTCCCATGTATCATCATCTGTGTGCCCTTGCTGGGCTCTCAATATGTCCATATGTCACCTATACAGGGGAGCCCAGAAGGTGACAGAGGACTCCAGAGGGTAAGGATCCCCTCCCTTGGCTTGATGGCAAGCCTTTTCCTGATGCTTCTCAGGATACTACTAGCATTTCTTGTGACAAGAGCCCATTTCTGGCTTCTGTTCACCTTGATGTCCAGCAGGAACCCCAAGAAGCAAATCTACTTTTCAAATGAATGGCTGAAACTATTCCTTCTCAACTGCAAATCTTAGCAGTTCCTCCTTCATGTGGGTCTTGTTACTCCATTTCTCTGGTATGTTGAGGTTCTGGTGACCATCACAGTCATCTGTTCACTACTCCCAACTGGTGTCCTCAGCAAACTTGCTGGAGGTGTATCCTGCCTCATGAACTAGACCATTAGCAAAAATAATGAGCAGGGTTGGACCCAGTACTGAATGAAGTATATCATTAGCTACAGGCCTCCAATTACATGTTAGTAGTCCTATTGTAATCAAACTGAATAATAATTTTAACAGGATGTAGTTCCTAATCACCTCTGGACTAAATATAACCTTGGAAGAGCAATACTCAGTTTCTTGAGTGCCCTGAAACTCGCTGCAATCCTTAGTCATGAGTCCAGTACTTATGACTTCCCCTATAATATATCAGTTTAAGGCTACACCATGTCTACAACGAAGGTGAAAATTCAACTGAATTTCTTTACTAATACCCTGAGTGGACAGATGGTCCTGGAGGAATTGCGTAAGATTTGAGATGAAATTTCCCAAATTCCTCTGGAAAAGTGAGGTAGATTTTCCTCTATTTTATGCTTACATAGAAAGGCCCTTATAAGAAATGCTAAGAAATGGCCTGGTAATTAGTATTGCCTTCACTTGTGCAAAGAGAATGGTGGAAAAATAAGTTGCCGCTATCCCAAAATTCTCTGGGAACCTGCCAGTTTTGCCACTGGGGATCTGTGCTACTTGTTTAATCTGCGCTCCACCTCCCACTGCCACTCAAGTTGTAAGTGAAGTTTAAAAATTTGTTTTGAACCTACCAACAATATTGGACTGAACTAGAAAAAAGAGCATGGGAGTAGTCACTTTGAGAATTATTCTATAGGATTCCAGTTTGAATTTGAGCTTCTTTGTTGCATTAGATGTTAAATACACTATCATTCAAAATAGCTGGCAAGTGAGTATAGTCTTGAAGAAATTTATATGTTGACTTAAATTATCAAGGATACAAATTGATATGTGTTATACATAGGCCAATACTGCACAGTTTGCAGGCAGAACACCGAAATGATATCTTAGTGTAACATAGGACTGTTAGAGAAAGAGCTTTTATGGGCTGTGAAGTAACATATGGGCTGTGATACAACATGGAAGAGGCTGAGAAGCCTGTCATAATTCTATAATTAGTGAAACCTTGTGTTTATGAGAGCCTTCAGCTCTGCCATGGAGAATAGATACACCACATGATTTGGTTGGGTCAGGTTTTTGGTTCAGATGTAGGTCTCCACATTTTTCTGACTCATGGGAACCTGTAAGAGATTCAGCAGCCATTGTATTTCACTTAGAGAAGAGCACACACTCAGCTTTTGCTTAATGAGAAATGTTCTAACATCTGGCTTTTTTAGGTCTTTTGCTTCTCTAGAAGATACTGCTTTCCTCTTAGAAAAAAAAATGTATTAGTTTTTCTGTATGTTCATGCACGTCAATGGAAAAACTTTAATCAGCTTTCTGAAACTACCCCATTCTAAATGTTTCCATAAAGCCATCAAGTTATCTGGTTCAAAACTTCCTCCCCAGCTTCCTTTTCTACCAGACACAGAGAACCATTAACTAACTAGTACCAAGAGGAAAAATAATT
>VWZN01001658.1:0-31574 GCA_013396955.1 Regulus satrapa
GGTAATCACAATTCCAGGAAACACAATTTCAGAGCAGAAATACTTCTTTCAATGATAGCTAAACAATGTTTCTTATCCTGTGTTGCTTGTAGGATTTTTTTGTCACTTGGTCTTGATTTTGAAGGAGTTCAGACTTGGACATCTCAAAAGGTTTAATGTTTCTGAGAAACAAAATTCTCAAGTTCAGGCCAATTCTATTAGCAGTTCTAAAATTACTAACCTCAGCATGTTCAGAAAAAGGAAGAGCAGAAGAGCGAAAAGACGCTTCAGAAAATCTCAGGAAAAGGTGACATGCAGTGCAGGAAGAGAATAGGCATAAAACAATTTTTGCTTCAGTGTTCTGTTTTCAGGAAATAAAAATATCAGAAAGAGTCCAGAAATTTAGAATCATTTTATACAGTATGGGCAGCCCTTGTATGTAAGAGCATTAGTATTCTCTGATTAATATGTCACATTAAAGACTCTGAATACATAATATTTGAGTCCTTATGATCACTGATTCTCTCCTGAACATGGAAAGTCTTGCAGCATTGATGAGTGGTATCTCAAGGACTATCAGTTTTGAGTACCAAAATGACATTAGAAATATCAGTTTCTGATTCCTGCAACGTAAGTAGAGATACAGACCTACATGTTGACCTGTATTCATTGTCAGGAATATTCCTTTCTTACCATAAGTAGCTCCACTGGCTTTGGAAAGACTCGTGTCAGTGGCCTAATTCAATGCATTAAAGCTTAGAAATCTAAAATATCTATAGACATTAAAAATTAACCAATAAAACACCTCTGTCTGCTGCTTATTTTATAACATCTACAAATTCTGAGCTTATTAAATTTAAATGAGCCTAAAGCTTTCAGCTGTATTGTTCATTGTTTTTTTCTGTGTGCCTTTGTGACACAGCAGGAGTGTTGCATGCCTTTGCAAAATTAATATTTCTAAACATCTGGTATCTCCTATATGATTTCACAGATTATCTATTTATCAGAAAAAAATTTTTAAAAAACGGCGAAAACTTTTTTAGTTTAGAACAATTTTCCACAAATAAATCTCTACTAGCAGTGTTCTCTGAAATGTAACAGGTTTAATAATGTGTCTCTTTCTATTGTAGGTGTTTTAAAAAGGTGAATTAAATTAATTGAAGAGACAAAATCCAGCAGTGTGAAACGATCCAGCAGAGAACATATAACCCTGTATAATCTTTATTTTCACTCTTACAAGATTATCATGTTTATAAATTTACAGCCAGACTTGAAGGAAAGATTTGCAAATTAAACTCACAGAGACACATATACACACATGCATTCAGCTCAGCCTTTGGGATTTGCAGAGAAAAATTACATTGAACAGCACACTCCAGCCATGCCACCTTGTAGTTATTGGAAGTTATAAACCCATAAAACCAAAATGGAGGTTGTTCTTATCTCTGACCAAAGGAAAAAAAATGCCAGTAAAAAGGCCTGTTTCAGAAACTGCTTTGCACTTAAATTACATGTTTCTTATAAGATTTAAAAGTGACTTTTTTATTGTGCTGTGAATATCAAATTCCAGCATGGGAAACCTATGCACACTAAAAGTAATTATAAATGCTCCAAGTAAATGTTTATCTCCCTTCTGTATTTTAATTAGTTTAGGGCTTTGTTTTTACTGTTTTTCATGAAAACTGTTCAATGGCACATTGATTGAAAACATTATTCAATTCCCAGAGTCCATTGTTTTCAGGATGATTATATTTAGAAACCAGCTTATATAGCCCTATTGGATTATGACTTGTTTAATTTCCTAAGAAAGTATGTAAAATTTAAAATATCATGGAAATTAAGGTATTAGTATTTGGTATTAGTATTCATAAACTTAGTCAATTTCATATTCATTGTAATCAAGCCAAAACTTGTAAGATAGAAGCATATCTTGGCTTTTGCACACACAACAATAATTATTCCTGATAATGTATGTTTACGGGTTTGACTGTCAATAATTTCTTTTGATTTGTTCTACATATTTTTTATTTTTGCAAGCAATCTTTTCATTTGGCCTAGTCTTCTTCAGGTAAAATAGGTAAACCTCAGCTGGTTCTCTGCTGCCTCTATTCATCACCTCTTTATGTAGATGTAGATGGTTGGAAAATTCATCTTTCACAGGTAATTTCCAAAGCATAAATGGTCTAGAAAATAGGTCCTAAAAGATGAGACATTGTGAGACAGTACACCAAAAGTGAGCACAACCAGATGAACTAATCACAGCTCAGAAGTCCTAGCCTGCTGGAGGATTTCCCCTATAATCAGCTTTGGAAGTGTTTTAAAAAACACCAACTGGTAGAACTTGCTTTTTCAAGGAGAGGAGAAGAGCAATATTATCTAATGAGTCTAGTAGAACTGCATTTTGTCTCCGTCTCACATCTTTACAAGGGAAGTGAGGTACAGGGATGATGCATTGATCAAATAATTTTAATTCCATATTTTTCATTAATATATTGAATTTTAAATTATTTAGTTCAAGTAGAGACATTATAAATTTATTACTTTTATCAATCAAGTAGAATTATGGACATATCCCATGCAGTTAAGCACCAGTCTGCAGTTAAAACACAGACTCAATAGATTCAATTTCACACAGATGTGAGTGAGAAAAACAGCAATCCTTTCCAAATTAAAGCATTTATTTTTCATAGATGAAATTGAATTTGATGAGGTTTTACAAGTAAATTGGTAGCTAATTTAACATCATAGTAATGATAAAATTTAACTCCATGCAGACATTCAGTGGGTTTTTGGGTTGGTTTTTTTTGTTTTTTTGGTTGGTATTTTTCATTTTTGAACCACATAGCAATATTGTAGTAGTTTTGGACAGAAGAATATATATGTGTATATATGCATTTATCCCAGATATATGTATCAAATAAAGGAGATCACCAGGAACTCACTGTTTCTTCAAATACAAAAAAAAAAAAAAAAAAAAAAAAAAAAAAAAAAAAGAAAAAAAAATCAAAAAAGCANAAAAAGGAGATTAAGTTCCAAAGCAGCAGAATTAAAACAGATTGTGATACTTTCTTGTATAAGCTGCAACTATCATATGGAGCTCATTACTATGGGACTTTTTACCTGCTATAAGGTAGAAGTCCTCACAAAAGATGAAAACAAATTTTGGAAGAACTTTCTGTACAATATCCACTAAACAACGACCTGTCAAACAGGTCTATCAAGAGGGATGTAGAGAATCTTGCAACGGTGGAGCCTGGACTGGCTCCTGACTCATATCAGTGCTGATTTCAAGTATTTGCAATTGACACATTCATAGAGGTTGTCAGATAATTTGAAAATAAACAGTGAAGGAACTTAAATAGCTAAAATTACTATTAATGACTTTGATACAAGATTACAGTTTTGATTCATGGTTGTTATTTCTAAATACACAAAAGTTGTCTGTCAAGCAAAAATGTAGATTCATTTTCCTCTAAAGAGAAAAAAAAAAACAAAATCATTGTCTTCTTTCCAGAGTAATCCTTTTGGACAAGTTGACTACATGAGGGGGTCTCTACAGGTGCAGATTTTTACTATACAAACCAATAACTGAGACATCATAACAATAAGAGACATGGGGAAACGTGTACTTGTGGAAAACTTGGAATACTTTCAAACAGGGTTTGTAGGTGGGTAGCCTCTCTGAAGATTTTGATATTCAAACACTCACTACCTTACTTGGAGACCTTTCTTTTATAGTCCCAACAGGAAAGGGAGGCTATTCACAAATAGATGCCATTTGTTACATAAACTGTGCTGTAAACGTACTATCTAAATTTAAAATAACCTCATTTAGACCAACCTACTTAATGAAGAACACTCAAAGGTCACTAAAACTTTGACTTTCCCATTATCCTATTTTAGAGCTAGTGCTTCAGAAGCCATCAAATCTATAACGAGACAGATAAATCAGATTTTTTTATTGCCTTACTCTGTACATTTTAATATAGGTAACAAGACTATCCACTGAACCAGACTTTGGAGGAATTTGCACTACACTTTGTCATAGCATTAATCTTGAAACTACTAGAAAGGTCACCGGTTCAATAATTAATAAATATGTATTTTCATCTGTATAATATATCTGATTAAAATTTACTTTTTTTAAGAACTTAAGACTATATGATATTGATAATATATTTCTCTGTAGGTCTTTGAGTCTACTGCCGTATTTTTAGGAGAGTTGTGAAAAGCTCTAATTAGCAGTCAAGTCACAATAAAAATAGGATATTTGGTATGATTTTGTATCTTATTTTTGAAAAATAAATAAAAATATTTGAAGATATGTAAATAAAATTAGATTCCCATGATTGATTAATTGTTTTCAGGCACTGTTAGAAAGGGTTCATTTGTTCTTAGAAAATCTGTGAGTAAAGTCTCCAAGTGATGAACATGTAAATTGCTGAGATAGAAAACTACAACATTTCAGAAACTCAGAGTCAAAAAATTATTTAAGGTTTTCCATAAATCTGAAACTTACTTCACACTTACTACACACTGTCATTTTGATTGTCACAGAAATCTTTGAACACAGGTCATGTAGAGAAAAACAAACAAAGAGACACACGTAAACAGTATGGATTTAAGACTTTTTGCTATTATAGGATCAAATATGACAGCTTCAAAAATTCTCAGCACCAGAATATAAGATTTACTTTTAAAAAACCTTTGCTCAATACTGAAGTTTTCAGGCATTCTAGTGGTTTCGTTTACTAAGTTTACATGCAAAAATTGTCCAGAACAGTCAGTACTCTAAAACACACTATAAGAATCCATGGCATTACTTCTAATTACACTGCAAATGCTAGAAAATATTGTTAATATGTGTGTGTATATATCTTGAAGTTACGTCTCATTTCGATGCCATATTTGTCCCTGGAAAGGATATATGACCACCTCTGTAAAACAGGAGGGAAAGGAAGGCCAGATTGCCAATTTGCGTTGGACTCCTGTCCATTATTTGACTATTATAAATATGGCAATAAAGTGTAGTGGAGTAGTTGACAGAAACAACTTGGTCAGGCACAAGAAATGTGACACTGATTACGTGGATGATTATGTTTAGATTTATCACTCATACAGAATATAAATATTGCCAGTGAAATATATAATATAAGCATGTCTAAAGGGTTATAAGCAGGTTCAGCTGGAAACACATAGGTTTACAGTCTTTGGCCCTGCAGGATTCATAAATACAAAGCAAGAAAGTCACTATGTAGCTACTTTAGGATTTTATCTCCATATGTGATCAGACTTCAGCACTTTTACTCATCTGTCTAACAGTGAGTATTTCCCATCTTCAGGCTGGACATACCCTGCAGGAGTCCCTGCTGGGAGAGGGGATGGGGTGAGACACTCAGAAGCTGCTTGGCACCTCGAGAGACTAGTTGGCCCAGTTGGCCCCATGTCCAGCAGCACTTGGCACCCAGCTAAAGGCTGATGGGTAACAAAGTCAACCATCACAGGTCCCCATCTCTGGAGTACAACAAATATGTGAGCATCCAGATGGCTCCTCCTGCAGTTCCCAGCTGGTGTTCTCATTCTAGGACAAATCACATTGCCCACCAGAGATGATTGCAAAGGAGGGGGGGATGTGTGCCAAGACCCAACTATCTTTCATCATCATCATCACACAGAAGTTTCAAAAGAGCAAAAATACTTTCCACTCTATATGAAGAAATGCAAGTGAAACTGGAGCTACAGTCCTGTGCAGATTGGTGCATGAGTTAGTGGCAGGAATGGCAATTCATGCATTTCTGTTTACCAGGGATACTGTTTGTAAATTATGAACACACATCATGCAAGATCAGACGTCTGACTAGTGACAGGTTATGAGTGAATTGTGAAACATTAATTCTTCTGGAAGTGGTTTAACAAGGAAATCTTATTACCAGGTGGAAAAGCAGGATAACATACTGTATAAGCCTATAGGGCACACTAATCTAAGCTACTGATACAAAAGATGAAATCAGAGTTACCTTAAAGATATCAGCCTTAAAGTCTAGTTAACAACCTCAAGGTTATTGCTCTCCTCCCAGTAAAATACTTCAAAAGGGAGGGCTTAGTAAGGTAGTTTAAATGAATAAATAAAACTCCACTTGTCTGTGGTATAAATAAGCTGCCAGTGTTACATAAGCAAGTTGATGTCCCTCCTGCCATGCCCAATACCAAAGATAGCTGTAAACAAAGGTGAGAAAGGACTACTGAAAGAGTAACCCAAGCAAAACATCAAAGACAAATTAAGAGCGAATAGTACCACATGGTTACCACTGGTAATGACATGAATGACGGATATGAAAAGCTACCAAAATGTTTGTCATAAGCTGACACTGACAGCTAGAAAACTGCTGGATACTTGAAAGTAATCCTTCATGCTACCAAAGACAAGTACTGAAAAAGTGAGAATTTTCAGTCCAGGATATAAAACGTATTACTTTGAAAATATGAAAAATCCAACTATCACAGTGTGTGGTCCTCCTAAATATGAAATTAAGTTACAGGAACCACTACCCCTAGGAATGCACTAATTTGGGGGCATCACTAAAATACCAGTATTGCCCAGAAAGAGGCTTATCTGTTAGGATGTTCTGCTGAATTTATATCTTCAAGAAAATTCTAGAAGACTATGATCTCTGCACGAGGTATTTTCTATGGCAGCTTCAAACACTATGATGGCATATGTCATCGTGCAATTGGACTTCCAAGAGTAAAGGGATGCATGACAGCATAAATATCCCAGCAGCAATTTATGTTTATCAGAATCCTGTTTCAGTGAGGATCAAAGCCTGAGTAGGTAAGATCTATTAAAGGCACTTAGTAGGAAAATAATCTAGTGGAAAATTTAGATTAGCTATGCTGGAAACTGCCTCTATGTTGTCTCAGAGCCTCTGAGGAGAACAGAGGTTAGAAACTGTGAGTCACATACTCACTTGACTTAACAGGAACAGTCCTAAAGGCAAAGAGAAAAAGTAATATGTGGTCTTATGCTATGCTAACATGCTCTCCAGGGATGAGGGGTATTTTTACAGATATGATCAAGTGAGACACTGGATTGTGCTGAAACCAGGCAGTACTTCTGTGAGACAATCCTGCATAAGATTTCCCCCAATGACTCAGGTAGCTGAGCGAGTCATAGTGAATTTTAATGGGCCAGAGAAGGGGCTGATTAAATAAGCACCTTGGGCATTTTCAATTACATTTGTCAAAAATGCCCAGTGGAGAGTTGTGGCTGTGAGAGCTTTAATTTGTAGAGAGATCAGAAAAGCTCCCCACTTTCACATAGTTGATGTCAGATACAAATATTTCCATAGTTGAGATTTGATCCCTGGTTATCATTTTAACAAAGTTGCACCTAAGGAGCCAAGTAAAGCTGCTTTTTCTGATCCACCATGGATTGTCTCAAGGGTTTAGAATGCCCTTTCATTCATGAATATAGCTCTGTCTTTTGATAAGATTATAAAGTTAAGTAACAAAGGAAAAAATTTCCTTCTTGTTGAAAGAAAGGGAGACAAAAAAGGAAAAAATTTATTCAGTGTGGTTTTTTTGGGTGGGTTGGTTTGGGTTTTTTTTAAGAGTTACAATTAAGCTTGCAGGAAGTCTTTATCACATCTCCAGTAAATATGATAGGTGCAAGCAGCTGAAATTTTAAGTCTAAAAACTGATTATTACAAACTACTGTAAAATCTCTGTTAAGCTGGATAAATTTTACTGTTTGTGGGCATGATGATTTGAAGTATCTCTAATAGTTTTGTTTCTGGCTGATTTGCTAGACAAGAGTGTTTCTTGCATTCACTTGGCTTCACATATCTGTTCATCTAAGGAAGATAAATGGTTAAATCAGACCCTGGCAAAACAGTTCAAAAGAGCTTCTTTTTTAGAAAGCCAGCTGGAGCTTGAATAGGCAAAAGTCTACAGCAATATTATAAAGTGAGAAAAAGTCAGAAAATAGGTCTGAGGAGAGCTTAGAAGAAGTAACCACTGGAATCCCATGGGAAAAGTTTTAATAGATGTAGAGAGATATCAGTTGTTTAACAGAAACAGCTATGTTTCCAGTGGAATGAGTTACACATAGTTATAATACCGTGTTGTTAGCATGTTGTTTGCCCAGCCTTACTGGCTCAGCATGAGCAGCTAGTTGAGATAAAGCCTTGGGCCCATAGCTCTGAACTTACATCTAGAGATGTTTTCAGCTGGCATTAATTTTCTTAGTAATTTTCCTAGTAGTTGGTACAATGCTGTGTTTTGTCTTTAGTGCAAGAACATTGATAATGCACTGATGCTTAATTGTTGCTAGGAAATGGTTATCCTAAATTTAGAGCTTGTTTTTTGTTTCCTGTGCTCTGCCAGAGAGCAGATGCATCAGAAATGGAAACCAGAAGAGGGAGATGACAGGTGACTACGGCAGCCGGCAGAAGCTGCAACTCCTCAAGACAAGAACAACCTACCTGCACAGACATAGGGAAAGAACCCAGCATTGTGGAAGGAAACCCCAGACCAAAAATCACCATTGGACCATGAGTCGTGTACAATGTGCGTGCATGAGGGTCGGGTGCCATACAAGCCATAAGGGTATAACTGCCCAGGGGCTTCTTTGTTCTGGGTTCCTTCCCTACATGAAGAAATTAAATATTTTTTTAAACTTTTTGCTCACTGGTGAGAATTACTCTGAAAATATTAAGTGTTACCAATTCACCTTCTGTCATCTCAAAATTAATATATAGTTGAATTTTGTGTTCTGATTGTTTGGGGTTTTTTTAAATAATAGACTGACTTTCCTTTGTAATAAAAATAAAAAGAGGACATATGGAAGCAGTTGATAATAAGGAACTCAGAATACTGACTCTATGTACAAGAGAAAATTATAGACTATATCTGTAATGTTCTTTGCAAAGTAAACTCAGATATTGATTCCCCAGAGAAAGATTTCCATTACAAGTGGAAATTCCCCAACAGTATAGTTCAACTCTTACTAAACTTCCTTCAAAATAGACTTGACTAGGCATCACACAGTCTAGCACAGATGATAACTTTCATATCACTCTTGCCAGCAAAGGCATCTGAGTTATAGCTTAAAATACTGAAAAAAGTCAGAATTTTTTTGACTCAAGAAATCATAAACCAAAAGCTGTCCAGAAGTAACACAGAAAGAAACAGTCTCATACTGTGACTCACACATAACAAGAAAGGTAAAAATTGCTAACTTGTTGTTCAGTCCTTTAATGAATTCTATAAACAAAGGATTAACTATAAAGTAAAATGACTGTTGAAGTTATTCAAGAAAGAAAAGACAAAGGTCAATTGTAAAGAGCTGCAGAGGACCCTTCTGAATGAGTGCTAAATAGTAGACAAAATTCAATGCAGGTAAATTTAAAATTATTATAAAACAATTTGAATTCTATACAAAAAGAGATGCCATCACTTAGATATCTGATTACAGAGTAGTAATTGACAATACTACTAAAGCAACAGTTCCATGCAGAACAGTGATCAGAAAATTAATCATATATTAAGATTAAAAAATACAAAAGTTTGCAGCAAAACACGTTGTTGTTACTAAACCATAACTCACCCCTATTTTAAGCATTATGTGTGAGTCTAGTCCTAAGCAGAGAGTCAGAATGGAAGCTTCTGTGAGACAAACAACTTTACAGACAATGTCTCTCTAGATACAGCGAGATAACCAAGGGATATATGGAAAAGTAGACAAAGTCATCAACAGCAATCATCATCACTACCAATTCCAGCAAGGGGTTTTGGGATTATCAAACTAATTGAAAGCATACCTTGTCATACAGTAAGTAATAATAAGTTAAGCTAGATAAAATAAGTTCCTAGACACTGAGGAAAAACATTTTTCCAAACCTTACTAAAGGAAATCTTCAGCTTTTATTGTAGCAAGAAATGCCATGAAAAACCTCTAAAGAGACCCTAGTTTCATGTTTGGACTTCTCAAAGTCTGAAAATTACTTAAGAGTGGCATGCAAGTTCATAGTTGAGTAACACATACAAGTTTTCTTGAGCAATAAAAATTGTGATTCCTGAAAATAGAGATTAATTTGAAACTCTACAATTCCTTTGGAAGGTAATTTATATCACCAAGGCCTGAACACTTACCTAAAAATGGGAAGAACAAACTATTCTTCAAAGAATTGATTATGGAAGAAAACTTAGATAACAAGCCTCAGTTTTGGCCTGCTTGAGGTAAACATGATAAATTCTGGCCTTAATCAAAAGACTGTAAAAAAGAAAGCATATATAGGTAAAGATATATAGATATTTCTAGATAGAAAAACAAGTATAAATCAGAGCTGTACAGGAGTGGCCCATGATCTGATATTTCTTTTAAAAAATTACTTCTTTAATATATATTTGCTGTATGATAAATTACTGTGCATACATACATGACAACCTTTACTTTGTACAACAACACAAAGTTCACCAGACATTTGGGCTAAAAAAAAGATGTTTCCATCAATGGAAAATGTACTTTATAGCAATGTTGAAAATTCAGTCCACACCTATCATGATGCTCATAGACAGCAGTAGGAAAAAAGAAGCAGAAACACAGTGATAAAAGTCCATATCTTTCTGCCAAGAAGCTTAACTTCCCAAAAGACATGAAGAACAATATTAAACAAGAAATAGATACAGGCTCTGGACTAATTATATTGCTCTCTGTATGAACATATGAGTAAATATGACAAGAATGTAAAGAGAAGTTTATTTGACAGCTCATAGCATTTGAAGAATGTTGGGTATTCTATTAAAATTGATCCCATTAGATTAAAAAACATAACCATCTGCAATCTGGGTGTTAGAAGCAGAATCACATGAAGACCTGATGTTCATTAAGATAAAAACTCACGTAAAAGTGAGTTAAGATATAAACAATATTACATTTAAGATCTATTAGCTAATAGGTGTCGTCATTTAAAAATACTAAACTTATTTGTTTTTAAAAACCCCAAAACTCACAGAAGAAATCCACAGGGAAAAAAAACTTCACAGCTACAGAAAACAAGCTGCTTATCTATCTTTTAATGACTGGCAATACATACACGTTGGCAATAGATTTATTGCATGAGAAATATTCCCTTTCAACTTTTTTGTAAATACTAATGAAGACCTAGTGGTTCAGTCTCTATTAATTGTTAAATTATATTAAAGTCCACATCTGTGAGATAAAAATTCTAAAATTCAAACCAAGTGACTAGGAGAATTCACATTCAGTAAGTACAAGAAAAGATAAAAAAATTTTTAGAAGTGTTGTGTCTGACACGGGTCCCTCTGACAGGTCTAGGCATATAGCATGTAAAATCTAAAAGCTGCTGGAGTATAGCTAAATGCTGTTATCCAAGCTGTCATAACTGTATTGCAGTTTAAAGATATTTCTTGACAAGAAAATTGAGAAAGCTGTCTGGCTAGTAAATCAAAACCTTCCTCCTCTTTCAGTGGCCAATGAACAGATGCAGTTTAGGTCACAGATGGTGTTTTTCACCTTTTGGTCACCATGCACATTTTCAGCACAAGTACTTGCTTTCATTATCACTAGGAGTGAAAAGCATGACTATCCACAAACCACTGTTATTTCAGAAGGCAAAAAGCTGCTGAGCAGATAAGGTTCAGAAGCACAGAGTGTTTTTTAATGATCTCCTAATTTAAGATGGTGCTGCATTTTACTGCTCATTCATTTTGCTGAATATGTGTTTATGTGGTTATATTCCCTTGGGGAGTCTTAAGAGGAGCAAAAATATAATTTAAAAAAAAAAAAAAGTATATTGAGACAAATGGAAGGGGGAAAAAAAAGAAAAGGAAAAAAAAGGTACAATATGTAAGCATTTGTTGGTTTGAGAGTTAAAGCTTCCCAGTGGGTTCAACATTTCATTTATAGTGGCCACTTCTCTCATTTCTTTTACAACCCACCAGACTGTTTAGCTTGTCTCCTGTGTTCCCTGCAAGGAACCTTTGCTTAGCACAGGTGTGTGTCAGAAGTGTTAGTAACAGCTGCTCTGGGCAGCATCCTCCCCAGACAGGCACCTCGATCTGCCTTTCCAGGGTCCTTTCAACCAGGGCAGCACAGAACCAGCATCAAACTCCAAAGGCTGTCTCTGATCTCCTGAATGTGACCTTCCAAAGATTTAAAATTCTGGACTTAGTATTAAGAAATGTTCATCACTTTGGAACTGTTTTCATAAAAGTGTGTCTCCAGAATGCTTAACTTAAATGGATTTACCAATACTTCCCTTTTTTCATTTTTTCAGATCAATGCTCCCTGCTGAAATTGAACAAATTCGTTTTCATTCCCTCTGCAAGGAGTAACTGGTTGAGAACATGTTATTTAAACCAAATGCCCAATTTGGGCAAACTTTGTATAAGGTGTCCATGAGAAAATGTAAAAAGGAACCTTGAGAGAATAAGAAGTTGATAACTATACATGAGATCAGTGGGATTCTGTAACAGTCTCTGGAAGCAAATGCTTTATCTTCCCAAATGTGGTCTCAGAGGCAGGGGAGCCCAACAAGTTTATGAAAAGATTCTTCATTAACTGCTGACTGAGTTCAGTGGCTTTACATTTTCTGAACCTGTACTCCTTTAAGAGAGAAAAGCTGTCTTAGCTTTCATGGAAGTTGGGAAATTTGCAGAGGACTATCTCTGACTCTATTCAACAGGCATGCAGTGTCTATTTCACACAATCAAATGCTCAGAAATCCATTCAAGGAACAAGCAAAGCACACAGGCTATATAAAGGCCTAGAGGTATAAGAGCTTTCTTTTGAAGAGAGTTATTTTGGAGAGAATATAGTAAGAAGGGTGTAACTAGCACCCCTTTTTTTAGAAAAGCATCATGTTGGAAGCTTATAATAAGTGCAGAATCAGGATTTGATTCATATGAAAGACTTGGAAATACAGGACAAAGAAACTTCCAAAATCAGCAAGGTCACACCTTTCTCAGCTGTGGTCACAGAACTTCTCTCTGCTCTTTAATTTAGCAAAAAACCCACAAAATTTAAAAGAGAATGAAGAAGCCTTCACAAAGAAGAAATAATATTGTTTAATGACCGTCCCTTTTCAGATAATAATTTGTGATGTAAACAGTTGTAAAGGTGCAAAAGGGGCATTTGAGAGAGGCTTCTAAGTTCTTAAATTTTCTGAAGCTGAGGATTATGACAAAGCCTAGACACAAACACACATTTTTCAGTTCTGAGCTTCTCCACTGAGAAATTTAACAAAATAACTCAGCTTTATATGGGGCACAGTACAGAAAGAATATTGACCTTAAAATGCCATGGACAAGAATCATCAGAAGGAAAATAAATCTAACAGAGAGTTTTTAGGCTGGCGGTAATAAAAAGTTTATTCTCTGGCAACATAGATATACTTGAGCTGTCAGGCCACTAGAAAAATACCACCTCGGTCAATGTCAATTGACTCTGCTATTTCAAATTATGCTGAGTTTTGTTGGTTGAAGTTTCAGTTGTGTTACTTACCTGTACAAGAAGGTACAGGAGGCACTTGCTAGTAATGATCTAGTTACTCCCTGACACAAAAAAAAAGTACATTATTTATCAATGATAGTCATAAATACACAAAAGTTCATTTTATTTTAAGAGCAGGATAAACATCTCTCTGTCTCTGGTTTTAATATTTTGCAATTTCTCTAAGTATGCATGATTGTTAATGGGCAAAATGCAGTATTTCTGTTAATGTATCAACTATCTAATGAAACATTTAAATATATTACTTACAGATGGTTACCGTGGGGTTTCCTTTCCACTATAACACATTCCAATGTGGTACTTTATTTTTCTAATATACTCTAGAAATTCACCAAACTGTGAATCATTTAAGCATGGGTTGTAATATGAAGTATCCTAGTTGCTTCATCCTGAATAAGCCAGCAGAGGTTCCCATGGAGTTCAGTTTTTCTGTGGGAGGCTTAAATAAGGGTTAAGAATTAACTACACACGGTATGCTTAGTAGAATCTTGCATAAAAAAAAAATACACCTGAAAATTCAGCTAGAAATAGGATCCTAGCTCCTCAATTTCCTCATATCCCTTCCTTTCTGCAATTCAATCTTCAACCACAGGTAACCAAGTAAGATTTTACAGGCTTCTCTTGCACCATGCTACTTCTCCCGTAGTTTGTATTTCTCAAGCATTGGAAAGTCTCATATGTTTTACAAGGCTAACAGTTTAAATTATAATGGAAACTGTTTCTAAATATGTTCACTTCAATGCATGTGATTCTTAGAGTATTTTAGCTGACCTGAAGAATCTCTCACACTGCTATAAGTAGAGGTAGCAGGATATCATAAATCATAAAACAGCATAAAACTCTAGCATTTACTGTAAGTTAGACCTATGGTTTTCTTTATACTTCTTAGTAGGAAGAATTTTTACAATTGATTTTATGATAATTGAGTTTAAAAAGCAGAATGTAATTTAATGGAATTTAAAATGCTGGACTTGCTGGAATACTTTATTCGTCACAAGGTCTAGGGGTTTAGAATTGACTAAAAGACAGCAATGATGATAAATCAATGTAGCAGAGTTAATTTCTTAGAGCTGAATTGGATTTGCTCACTCAACCCTCAGAATAAGGAAATTGCATGGCCAAATCCCCTGCTTCTCAGAGAATTTAGGGATAAGGGACTTCAGGCTAAGTTTTTGGGGGTTTTTTGAGAGAGAAAGAGACTTTATAAGGGTATTGAAAAAATAAACCTGTGTAAGTCGTAGCATTTCAATTCATCGTCTCCCTTTTCTACTGAAATTTCAATTGAAATCACAGTTTATAACATTCCACAGACAGAATTAATTTCTTTTTTTGAACAATGTAGTGGTAAATGTGAGTAGTTAGTTCATGGACTTCAGCATACAACAAGAGAGAAGTTGTAAACAATAAACCAGCTGTTTTTCTAAAAAAATTACCAATAATTCCCAGAGTAAAAGAAGTTCAAGCACTTCAAAAACCTAGAAAAACATGTTTTTGCAACCAGTAAAAATATTTTCATTTTGGTCTTTCATGTAGTTCACATTAGCGAATAAAAAAAAATCATTATGCCTCACTAACAGTAAAAACTAAATTAAAACTGAGCCTTAACATTTCATTATAATGTTTCTTAAACTCCCTATATGTAGAAATGTATACACCTGTTTTACATTCCAAGTTTACATTTTTCTGTCTAATTAGAACAATGAATCCTAGCAGTCAGTTGCACTGTCAGAGCTACTTGCATTATGCTGTTTATGTTGTCTAAAGACTTTGGTAATAGAACTCTGGCCAAATCAAAATAATCCCTTCCTCCACACCCCTTGAGCAATAATGCAAATCTACATAACCTTTGGCTAGCCAGACCTGAAGATAAGCATGTGGAAAGTTCTGCAAGTGTCATTCAATGATACTCCTTTGGGGGGTTGCTTCTTTTAAAAGTGAAACATAACTTTGTATAATATCCCCCTTCTATGGATGGCTATAAGACCCAGAGTATGTGAACAGCTGCTTTACCTGAAGAAGAAATCCACATGGGTGTTTTGATCATTTAAGTCTCTACACAAACCTCCCCTGTGTGAAATGCATTTTATGCAGCCACCTGCATCCAGTGGGAATCATTTCTATGTTACAAGGACTGTCATGTCTCAGTCTCCAAGTCACACACATATCAAGTCACACGGGAGGTTTGTATTGTATTTTTGTTTAAAAGATACATACTTTGTTAGTGTCTAGGATTTAGGAACACTAGTGTCTAGTGTTTAGGATTTGTTAGTGAAGTATAATTATGCCTTTTTGTAAACTTGCCTACAAATTTCATATTAAGACTTTTCAGGAGTGCACTTTTTAATGTCCTTTGTAAATTAATAGAGACAGAAACATTTCTACATTATAATGGGAAATGTGTCTCTGCCCTAATCCCAAAATTTTAGGGGATTTTGCTGGTCAGATTTTCTTTCTCTTATCCTAATTTAAAATACTGTAATAAACAAATGCAAATAATCAAGCACATGTACCAAACACCCTTTAAGCCCAGATGCTACCGATCAAATTTTTTTGTCATTTATATTTCTATTTCTTCATCCCTAGGCTTTATACTGGAAACTGCATTCCTTCACATTTGACAGATTATAAAGATGACTGTCTTTCTCCAGAACTTTTTTAATGCCTCCAGTTATGATTTAATTAACTTTATTCCTCCTCTTCTCTTTGGGTTCATAACCTAGAACAACAGCCTCGGTAATCAATTCTTTAGAATAAACCATCAGCTTACAGTATGAGAAATTCTTATAAGTGCAACAGTGTTGGCATATCCTTGAGCACTAGCTTGCAAGAAAATGCTGCAACAGATACAAGAAATTAATATGCCTTCATACCCTATTAATAAACATAAAGCTAAATATTATATTTCACCCATTTATGTTCAGGAAATGAGAAACATCAGTGCATCACACCCATGTGTAATTGTGCACAGCATTCATTATAATTCCCCCACAGATAAATCTTTATAAAACCCACGTCATCAGTCAAGAGTTGACATGTCACCTGTCCGTTATGTTTCTAGAGTTCAGCTAGCCTTATCCTTGCCACATTACATTCCAAGAATATTTAATTCCAGCTCAATAGTTACTCTGGGGGAGTAAGGGTGTTGGAATAATAGTTTACAAATCATCCCTTACTAAAAGCACCCTCTGTGCTTGAAGTTCTTTCCTTCTAGGAGGTGTAGAAAATTTTTCATTAAAAATAGAGTAGATTACACACAATAGGCCCAATTCTGCCTTTTTGTGTCCATTAGCCAAAGAGGGATGGCGGTTTGTTTAAGTAGGCTGGTTAATGTTCTGCTATCATTTAAAAAAGCATAGCGGTGTGATTGTACATTTGTGAAAAAAAAAACCAAAAAAACACAGTCATCTTTGCTCTCATTTTCAGACTGGAATCTTTGCAATGTTAGATTCCATCATTACTACAGGTAGTAACACTGAAAATTTCTTAAAATTGTGTATGTGGATGAATTCAGCCAACATCAAGTTTTAATAATTCATGATGCAGTATCTGCTACTAATACAGACACACTTCACCTGCTCAAAAAACCTTTCCAATTCCAAGAAAAATGTCAAGAATTTTGAACATTTTATTCCTTGGCAAGAATAATTTTTCACCTCAGCCAGGACTGACAGCTGTAATTCTTATTCCTCAAAGGCAGAAGCAGTGGCATAGTCTCCCTGAAGCAAGGAGGAAATGCAATGGACCTTAGCACGTGCACGCATTTCATAAGAAGCTTTGCATGTGAAACTATCATTTTGCCTTTTTGCTTGTAACTGGTTCCAGCCAGTTAATCCCAGAGGGTTAAATTTTTTTTGCAATAGCTGGGACCAGGACCCTAATCTTATCCAACATCACCTTGTGTCATTGCCAGGGTTGGCAGAAAGGGAATCTCTCTCCCTCTCCCTTCCAAAAATGGTTCTTCCTTCTGGTTGAATAAATGGGGCAGAGTGTAGGACCCATCCCATATGGCTCTTTGTCCTGGGATCCCAGAATGTGCTAGGCATTTTTGCATGTGAATCACTCTCTCTTGTACACTTTTGTTATTCTATTTGTCTTCTTATCTCATTGCTGTTTCCAGTAATTTGTTCTTATCTCAACTTGTGTTGTTCATGGTATAATCAGGACACATACAGCAAGACTGAATATCATGGAATACTAATATAATCTTCACCTTAACCTTATATTTAAACTCATTTTTGGTTATGATAAGACACACATTCTTCTGCTCTACTATAGTTTCACAGTAGAATTTACAGTTACTGATGTAAAAAAATCAGTAATATCTCATATTTGACTTCTTTTGCTTTATCTCAAATTTGTTAAATGTTTATTTAACTATGGAATATACTAGCAGTCAACCTTGTAACTGTTCTTTTAAAAACCCTAAACCTTGCCACTTTTTCTTAAAAAAATAGGTAAGGTGAATTATTTACTTTTTTATACTTAAAGAAAAGTCAAAATTCTGAAGTATATTTACACAAAGGCAATTCACAACTGAAGTCCTATTGAATAGAAATGTATTGCAAATGTATTATCAAAACTAATTTTAGCAGCTACCACTGAAAATGCACTCTTTGTTAAATAGTATGTTTGAGAACTGTAGTTTACAAACTTAGATGAAGATTGAGATGATTTCTAAACAAAACTTTCTTAGTAAAGAAAGACTAACTACAGCCAGAGGGAAAAAAACCCCCATAATCTGAACAATGCTCAATAAGAACAATTGCATGATACTGAAGACAAACCTTATATCAAGTCCCACTTCAGCCACCACCCATGCCACTACGTGGCTAACTATGTGCCTCAGCTTTTCATCCCAGTGCTCATTTAAGGATTAGAAACTGTTTCCAGAGGACTTATATATATATATATATATTCATATTCAAAAATACTCAATTTATTTTGGTTTCCTTCATGCTATGTGGGTTCTTCGTGGGCCATAGTTTCATTATGCATTACATAGACATTAAAGATCAAAAACATGATTTGGGACACCCTGGAGGCGCAGTTATAAATAATGTACCTTATTCAAAGTTTTTTGTCACATTTTTCTAACAATGAACACTGGAAATGTTTGCAATTATCACATGCCCATTCAGCAACACATTTTCTTAAAAGGAAAGAAGAAAATACATCTATCTTGCTTGCATGTCTTTTCTCACCTTTTATTTATTTTAATGGTTTAGGTCCTAAATTGACAGGTACTAGTAAACAACACAACTTTAAGCTGGTATTTTGTTGTTCACCATTTCAGGTGACTTTTCTGGAGTTTTGAGTTCTGGGATATTTTTTACCATTTCATAAGTCAACACAGCAATCCAGATAAATTACTCAGATACCAAACACACAATCAAATTTATTTATCAGCTGCCCACTTTCAGAGCTGGAGCTTCTAGTAGCTATTTCTCAGATAAAATCTTCAGGAGTCAAAAATAGTGTAAATTATTTTCCCTTTCACTCAGAAGTATAATTTCAGTTCTTTTTCAAACACAAGTGCCAAAAAAACTGTCACTACTGGTTTGGCCTTCTCCTTCAGACATATGAGGCTTTTGCTAGTCATGGAATATATGCCATAATACTTTAGAGGAAATGGAATTTAATGTTTTGTAGCTCAAGAATTTCAGTCTAATAGTGCTATTTCTTAGTTTTAAAGCTGTACACACCTCAACACTAAAAATGTCAACAACATTGCTACACAGAAGACAACTATGGATACACTATCAGAATATGTTTATAATACAAAAAAAAAAAAAAAAAAAAAAGCAGCATTTTGAGGTCATATGTATTTCCACATTCAGCTCAGAACTTCATCTTCTTCAATTTTTATCCCATCTCAGCAATTCAGAGGCAAAATTTGTTTTCAAAAACAACTGTGTTTCCACAGGTTTTCTTGAAAATTCTGTGAATAGGAAGGAAGATGATCAAATGCTTTCATGTGAAAAAAGGCTGACAGAACTCTGATATTGCACACAACATCACTGTCCTGGTCAAGTAATGTGAACCCAGTTGCTGGCCATTTAGCATGTACGTAGCTCAGTATAAACTCTCTCTTTATACCTCTTGTCCACAAATATCAACATTACAGAAGCAAGAATGGAAAGCATTCAGATCTATGAAAAGAAGCCATCATCAGCTGAACTGTGCTTCAAACTGACTTGTTCAGTGCCTATTACTATACCTAAAAAAAATTAAATACAAAAAACCCCAAAAAACTACTATTTAACCTTCTCTGACAGAACTGTAGACTTAAAATAATATTAAAAAATTCATATGCTGATACCTTGATATTTTTATGTTGCAGAGAGTTTGCTGATGAAGCGGAAAGTGTCAGTTACTCTGTAATGCCATAAAATAATAAATTCAGTACATTCAGTACATCATACTGGATGTAGAAGGTGATTGATAATTACTTGCCATCATGTTGTGTAAGTTCCCAGATCAGTGATTTTGAATAGATACATAAGAGATTCAGCATTCATATTCAGATACCATGAACTCCCTGTAGCCCTCCAAGTTCGCAGACCCCCAGATTTTCAATAATACCCATCTACTTTTTCAAAAGTTACTTTGTAGCAGCTAGAGGAATTATATAAGTTCCAGTCTTTCTAAAAATACAGGGATAAATCTGCTTCTTGACCATCTTTGAATTTCCTATTTCATCAAAGTGGTTGCTGCAACTGTCACTTAATGATAAACTCTATCCAGTATTTGATAGTAATGAAAGCAATTGATTCCATTGAGGAACAATGATGTACAAAGAAGGGCTGGATTTTAGACATTATCCTAATAAAATAATCCTAGAGAAAAAAAAAAAAAAAAGAAAAAAAAAAAAAAAAAAAGGTAGAAGTAGGAAAAAAACACACAAGCACCACTGCAGATAAGAGTTCCACCTTTCTGCCTGTCAACATGAATATTAACCTCCTTGCTACACAAATTATTTTCCTATAGCAATGAATTTGGTGTTTGCGGCTATTCATATATCTAGGGAAAAAAAAGCCAAAATGATGGAAAATTCTAATTCTTCATAATGCCTCCCAGCATTAATTGCATTTAATAGAGACAATGAAAATTCAATTCAACTGAATAGGAAAAGATGGTGCATTTAAACTTTCCCTTTTGATTGGTATCCAATCAAAATAAAATATTCTTTATATGATCATTAAGTCAGTTGCGGTCTTAAGTATTTCCAAAGAATCACTGAGGTTGGAAGTGGTCTCTGGAGATCATCTGGTCTTAGCACCCCATTCAAAACAGGATCAATTACAGCTCGCTGTTCAGGAAGACAGCCAGTCAGTTTTCAAATGTTTCTAGAGATGTTGACAGACTCCACCTGCTCAAGTCTTTGACTATCTTCAGAATTACAAGTTGCCTCTTAGAAACAGATTTTTTTGTATTTCAATTTGTGCCTATTGCTGAACGCAGCCCTTCATGTGCAATCCCACCAACCCTGAGGGGAAGAATCAGCACCCCTGACCTGCTGGTAACAACATTCATACAAACCCAGCCTCAGGAACACAGTTTGCAGCAGGAGGCTGCCACATGCAAACATTCTAATATTTAGTAAATAAAGTCCTTCCAAGAAAACCTGTAACATAACATAACTGATCTCCCATCTGACTCCAATACTCTATGCAATGAAATTAAAAAATCCTTTGTATTTGTAGGCTTCCTCTGAGTCACGCCTTAAAAGACATTTGCTCCAGTGAATATGTGGATCCAACACCCAAATTTCTCATTAAAAATACTTCATTAGAATATGAAATGAAATTCAGATTAGCTTGTGATTAAAACTTTTTTTTTCCTACAATGAATCTTTATTACATAGAGTTGAAACATGAAATAAAAAGTGCCTGAACATGATAAATCATTAAGATATTACCACTAGTCATTTGCATACCCTATACACTATGACATTTCATGAATGCAAGAGGTACAAAAAACAGGTAGATGGCACAAAAAAAGAAACCATACAGAGGTTATAGTTCTAGGAACCCTTATTCTAAAATGAATTTTAGAGGTTAAAGTGTACACTATCCTGACTTAATAAATCTGCATATTACTACATTAAATAAATATTCAACCCTGAAATTTCAAAAATTTACCTGTTCTGTGGACTTGAGTCGACATATTAAATTTACACTACTGAAACCGTTTAAGGTTCACAAACTGTATAAGCAATAACTTCCAAGTTAAAATTTTTGATTCTTGCTTGTTCTGTATTCTGTAGTAGGTGGTTTACCCTGTCACTATACTTCATTTCAGCTGGTTTCCAATGATTTAGGTCAGAAGCAGAACAGACAGCTACATAGAGCACAAACTTATTAATATTTAAAATTTGAAGCCTTATGTAAAAGAAAGTGTTTCAGAAATGCAGTTGCAATGTAGAAATGCAGAGTCCAGCCTGCACTGGCACAATGATAAATTTTCTCCCTTCTTCCTACAGTGCTTCACCTCAGTGAAGCCACACATTGCAATGTACTAGAGTAGAGCAGCCACACCAGCATTGCTGCAGACTCTGCCCTGGTTTGTGCCTGTCTCCATCCAGAAAACACATGCAGGACACCACATCAACAAAGCAAGAGATCTGAGGCCACAAGTTCAGTGCACTTCCTTTTTGTCTTCATTGCAGCAGCAGGGCCATGCTCTGTTACTACACTGAGGAGCCTGATTTCAGCAGTGCTCTCCTGACAAGAGTGGAGTAACTTATGAACAGAGATAGAGACACAGTTATGGGGGGGTCATGATCAGCTGTTACTGGTGCTGAAGTGCTTGTGTCAACTGCGTGATCAGTTAGAGAAGATATTTTTCAACTACTTCCACAGCATGGAGTTCTACCACCACAAAGAGCAAGTATAAATGAAAAATAAACCAAATTTATGCAATCCTCATTCCTATAACAGAGAAAATTCTTTTGATTTAAAAAATTAGGCATAGACAGTTCTGGTATTCCCCAAAATTATCACTTTTTCCTTTTCATTCTGAAAGCTTTCTTATTTATATACACTGGAAAATAATTATATATAGCTATTTTGAGTTGTATGTCACAGGTACATACAGGAAATCCTCAAAAGATGTAGTGTATAAGGCATACACAGAGCTCACAGGCTGGTGGTTCACATTTAAGTTGGTTAATTCCTGGCAAACACACATGACAGTACTTATGATTTCTAATTTGCAAACATGAATTAAGCATAAATTAAGCATTGCAGACACAGAGCTTTAAATACCAGGGCTTCCTAGAGGTTCTGCAGCTGATATATAAGAGACCCACAGGTAGCTGAATGGTCGAACAACCAAAGACAAGTCCTCCATCTTATCTTTTGCTACCTTTTGCCTCTCCCATACATCAACATATGTAGAAATGGAAGCAAAACTGTCAATGATTAGACTAGAATAAAATTTCAGAGTTTGATCTAGCTTTATATCTTCTGCCAGTAGAAGCCATGTAAGAACACTATTCAGGGAGGATTAGTGTATTCTGCCTCCCATGACCACAAAAGTACATAGACAATTATGGGAAAACTTTTAATGGTGCTTCACTTTAGTCTTTAACATTAATATTGAAAACCATGAACACCAAAGATTACAGAAAAAGTATGTTTAAGGAATTAATATTGAAATTGTCATCGGTAAGAAAACTCAGGTTCTATGCTAAGATTTCTCTAAAAATTTCAAAAATACTATGAAAGTCATCTCAAAACAAGCCCTTCTTTGCCAGAACAAGCAAAACAAGCCTGAAACACCTGTGACAGATGCCTTGCCAGAGTCAAAAATCACATTTGAACTTCAGATGGGAAATTCTGTTTCAAGTCTGAAATCCCTCACACACTTGAGTGATCTCCAAGTGAAATGAAACCTTCTGCTCCTATATGTATCAGGCAGGGCCATCTCTTATCTTTACCAGCCACAGCTCATTCTTTGAAATTCATCAAGCTTTAATTAACTGGCATTCCATTAAATGCCTAGGATTTTCAAAGTATTCCCCAAACAGTCCACATTAGGCTAACCCGGTGTCAAATATTTTCTTCTGTAATTTATTTCCACATACTGCACCACTCCACTTCATTAGTTAAGAGTGATAAACATAAAAGTAGCCAAACATGAACCCAAACTCATGCAGCTAGTTATGAGTGACATATGAATGGCATTTTGACTTTTGCTATCAAACTTTCCTTCCTTTCATCTTCATAAAATAAAATTTAAAAAAGGAAAATATTTCTTTTAAAAAATCAATAATAAGAGAGAGAACACGAGTGTTTTGTACTTCCATTTTAGATGCTCCTAACTCCAGCCGGCTGACTGCTATTTTGTGAGTGGGCAGCTGACAGTTCCCTAGCAACAGATTAATTGATTGCAGCTTTAAATCCACCTCCTTCAACTCATTTCTCCTATTTCTCACTTATGAGTGTATACACACACACATCTGCCAGGTAAAAGATAGCATATAGAAATATAAAGAACAAAGGGAAAAGGATCTGATAGCAATTCATTTCAGAAGTGTTTTAAATTTCAGAAAAAAAAAGGATACTGTAATGTCAGGATTAAAAATTAATTTAAAATTATTTCAGCATACTTTTCATGCTATTCTTTAATACAGAGATCAATAAATCTTTTCATTCTCCATTATAGCAATGAACAGTGATTAATTCCAAATTTATGCATAAAATTTTATTTGTCTGGTAATGTCAGAAGCTATAATAGAAAAAAGAAACTTATAGATAAGAAGGCTAAATGTCATAAAATAGGTCCAACAGCTAATCTTCACTCATATAAAAATAATATCTGTCCTAATAACTTATTATTAAGAAAGCATAGGTAATTTTTGCTCAATTTTTTTAAGAGCTAGCTATCTTTTATATATATTATCAAAGTGAAATGTTTTCAGTACTAAAATAGGAAATAGGAGTGAAAATGGTCTCAAGATGGTTTCCAGGCCCTAAATCTAGTGATGCTGACTGAAAACTCCCGCTGAACTCATGAACTTTCTAGCTGCTGCCATTTCTGGCTTAAATGCTTGAAATTTCTGGCAGAAACAAGCATCAGGTTTATGTTTCAAGTGAATTGTAAGGTATTAGGGTCTTATTAAAGAAGGAAAGCGTGTGTAAATTGAGGGCAAGAAAGAATGAGTCCAGAACTGGTAGGGAAGAAAAGAGTTCTAAGGAAATTTTTGTGGATTGCTTCTCTTATGCTGGAAGCACTGACTCTGTGCAATTTCTCTGGGAAATTGTGATTTCTGCTATTAAGAGCAAATTGAGTGAATTGTCATGTTACTAATTTCCAATAGGCAAGATCAATACATGGCATTGTCTCAACATAATAATCATTAATCTGAATACAGGGCTCTCCACTCCCCCTTTCTAGTAGCAGAGATGTGGGGTTTTCTCATGTTATTATTGGAAGCATGCAAACCCACTTCTTCTACAAAAATGCCAGAGCCACCAAAGTATGCTGGTTTGCGTAGAATTATGGTCTTTTCCTTTCCACTTGAAGAGGTTCAAAGTTTTTTAGTCTCAACAATTTTCAAAGCTCAACAATTGCCCAAGCTGGCAAGAACAGGTATGCCTTTCTGCTTAAAGAGTTCTGTAAAGCAGGTCAGAAACTGGAGAGGTGAATTCAGTTTTCTTCCAGTTGCTTCAATATTTAATTGAAACATTTTTCATGTAAAATGCATACACAGGCCTGGGAACATGGAAATCAGCTTTCCACACTTATATCCTTCTACTGGATAGCTAATGGTAGCTACTGGACTCTAAGTCAGGTACTGCATACTAAATGTCTGCTTCCCTCATCAGCCTCATCACCAGAGATTACGTTTCTTTCTGTATCACTATATCTGTAGAAAATTTAGAATTCTTAACTCTGCAAAGAGGAAACCATTTTGAAATTTTGGCTTAGGGTAATTTAACATTTAAGTCCCTATTAGACCGGTCCTTAAAATATTAAGTTCTGAGACAGACTGAGCGGAAGAAGTTTGCAGCTTTGTAAATTTATTTGTAAAATATATAGCAATAGTTTTAACTAACTGAAGAACTGCTCACCTAGAGCATTTGTTCTGAAAGTTTAGCCTACACACATGAAAAATATTTAACTTCAGGCATTTTTTCCACATGTAAAAAAACATGAACATAACAGTTTGCAAACCCTAAGCACCTGAAGATAACTCAGTGATGTTCTAATTGAAAACACCTATGTATAAATCTCTGTCCCTTACTGGCAACATCCAACCCCTCTCTTTCCCTATTGCTATTTGTTAAATGATTTTCTTTTTAATGTTTTCACTGGATGTGACATAAAAGTGTCTTGGGTACTCATTCTCTTCTTTTTTTAAGAAAGGGCATTTCCAGTGGGAGGCTGCTAGCATGATCTTGGAAGTAAACCTTGGAGACATGAATCATAAAATTTTCAAACATTTATTTTAGCATCTTGGCAGAGAAGAGACTCCTACAATCACATTGTAGCAAACAAATACATATAATGGATGAGATATGTATGAAAATCATAGATAAATGGTCAAGAATGTATTTCATGTACACTGCAAGAGTCTAATTTAGCCACAAATTAGACATAAATTTAGACATAGGAGTAATTAGAAAGGAACCTATACATGTTGCCTGCCGTAATTTAAAAATATAGAGGACACGTATTAAGGAGAAAGAATTTAATTACCTATCTTCTATTTCACCCAGAAATATAGAATGTTTCTCTCTCAAATGGGTTTTATCATAAAAGAAATTCATTTGGTTCTAAGATCAATGTGGCACACAAATCAACTCATTTTATCTCTCCATTATGTAGATTGAATGTGAAGAACATTCCTATTGAAGATGAAGAAAGGCTTCCTGACAGTTAGAGGTAGGATTTCTAGAATATTATGTTTTCTGTATCTTTTTTCCCAAAATTTGAGTCTTAAGCGAAATATTTACCTACCATATTTTGACATTTGGAAGTTTGTGAGGCATTTTCCAAAAAGTTTCCTTGGCATTGCATGAATATTTTTGTTGACAGAAGAATAAAAATAGAGCAGAATTTTTATTGGCAATATTTCAGATATGGAAAAATGAGCTTCATTAATTTCTATGAGCATGCACTACCTGTGATAATTCCTTTTTCCAAAAATTACCTCTCAGGTGCCAAGCACATTAACTTGTACTGCTTTACAAGTATCATATTTGTCACATACAGCAAAGAGGAATTTGTGCCTTCACTCCACCACCACCTACCCCTGCTCCCTTAAGAGAAACCTTGCTCCTAGACAAGTACCATAATCACTGTGCTATTATACTAGCCATGAAGCATCGCATATTCTGCCTCCCTAGTCCAGTAAATTTTGTAGGTATTTTATACAAAGTAGACAATTATCAACTGAAGAAGTTAAGCATAACTTAAGCATGACACACATAAGATAGCCTTATTGTACAAAGTTTTTGAGAATTACTCTGTACGTTTTACAGACAAAATTGCTAATTCTTACTGATTTGAAATGCTCATAGGCCGGCCATGTAACTATTTCAATAATTTTAAACCAAGATGCTCTGGGAACTTTCACTCATGAAATGATATTTGCCTGATTATTGTCATCTTCCGTTTCCATTTTTGTTAGAACTTTAAGCCAAATAGTCCATCTGGCATTTTCTCTCACTTGTCATTTTTTAAGTTATAAAAACACAGTATATTTTAAAATTCTAGATCATCAGTTTTATTTTCTCACATAAGTACTGAACATAAGAACTCAAATACTTTTAGAGAATATTTTAGGAAAAAAACCCTCTTCAACTACAACTGAGATTTGCATCTGGACTCTGTTTCAGTATTTTATTGACTGCCTGCTGACAATAATGGTCAGGGAGGAGCAGTGCACTGGGCTTGAACATAAATAGATGTTTCGCAAAATCACCTCTTGAAATATCCAAAGAGTACAGAGGATTTAGCTACAGATCTTCCATTGGAATCAGCATGTATATTGTGTGTAAGAGATAAAGAGGCTTAAGTTCTTCTTCAAATGGTCTTCAGCATGCATTCTGCCTGCTTAAAATAAAACCTAATAATTGTACAATGTATTCAACAGACTGGTGAGCACCTCCATGAGCACAATCAACATGAGCTGAGAGGGTCTCACTTTACTTCATGAATAGACTTACATTACATCTTTTGAAATTACTGAGCAGCTGTTAGAAAAGAAAAACATGATCAGTATTCTTTTGTAGGGACTTACTGAGAACCAATCATCAAATACACATGGTAAATAGAAATGGAGTCTTGAATAGGTGATAAGCAATCAACTACAAACAAAAGTGAGACACTGTGACCTTACATTCAGCATGAGTAGTAAATTAACATATCTGCGCCATGTGCTAGAAAATTAGGAGGACAATAAGGACAAAATAAATGTAAAACCAGTCATAGGCTACATAAATCCAAAATACCTAATCTAGTCTAATTATAATATATTTTAAATGCCACAGTCCAAACCTTGGCCACCTAATCTTTTCACCAGCAACCAGCATAGTTAAGGTTACAGACTTAACCTGTATGATTAAACAAGGCATATGATGCCGTCAAGCCATGAAGCAGTTACCTGAAAACAGACAAGTGATTCAGAAAATGGGCTCAATTACCATGTCTAGCCATTATGCAGAATTTTAACCCTTCTATTACATAAAATTTTAACCCTTCAACACCTCTTCTGCTCTGCCTATCCCTCCTGAAGAGCCAGGGCATTCCAGTCACAGGACAAATCCCACCAGCTTTCACTTATGCCAGTGATGTCAAATCCCTGGGACTGGGCCAAAGGTTCCATCTCCTATTGTCTGTACTTCAAGCTGCAGACATTAGTGTAGAAACCTTTCAGGTGTCATACTTTGTAGCCATCACCTGGAGAAGGAGATAGAGGGATCCCATTTGTGCTCATTTCTTCCAGTTTTGGCACACCATCCCCTCATTCATTACTGGAGAGCTGATTTTGTCCCTTTCCCTCTTCCACTCTTCAGCGATACAATATAAAATCACACGTAGTTACCCAGAATTTATGCATTATGAATTTCCAGCCATAGATAATTGCAGATTTCCACAAATAAATTTAACATAAAAAGAGAAAAAAAAAGAAAAAACATAGTGAGCATTTCTCTAGGTTTCTTTGTGTTCTAGGCTGGTCCATAGATGCACTGACTAATCAGTGCTGCAGATTATGCAGACATAAAGGGTGTCTGAGAGGTTTAGGATGTTTCACACTCACAGTCTTTATGCTACATCACACATTCTTACAAATATGCCAGTGGAACTAGTGAGACCACTAAATCCTATGACAAAGAAAATAATCAGCAAGAAATCACCTATTTTGCAGTTTATCAGGAAAGTTTTATAAAACTATTTTGATAATGTTTAGACTTCATGCTGTGCATATTAAACCAAGGTAAAAAGTGAGTAGGAGAAAGGAAATTCTTCCACAAGGATGAGAATCTGTCTTTGGCTGGATAGAAGCACAGTGTAATGAAGACCACTCCTTTTACTTTAATGGACCTACACCATCTCATCAAGTGAACTTGTGTCAGACTACTATTTCTCACTTGTAATAACATGCATCTATGTCTCTTTTGTTTGTTTATACAGTTGTTTGGTTTTTTGGGGTTTTTTTTTCCATGTTTTCTTAAGAATAAGGAACAAATGCACAACAGACTCGATTTTTTTTCCTCAGGATACAGGTGCCTTATTTAAGGTGTACTAACAGGCAACATTTGTTTACAATTGTAGAGTGCAAAGAAAATAAAAGCCACAGAGTCACAGAATGTTCTGAGTTGGAAGGGACTCACGAGGAAAATCAAGTAATCTATGAACAAATTACAAAATTATGCTGATGTCAGCTGAAGGGGCATTACTGGCTCTTGCTTTCATTCTCAAGTCATGCTGTAATAATATGATTTAATAACTTTAATAATAGTAGCATTTAGTGATAATAGTCAACAGACATAAATTAGACAATATTTACAGAGGCAAGAAGTTTTTTATACTGGGTTAACCATATCAGCTGGAGAAACAAAACCAAATCAGCTCTTGAGCGTGCTCCTCTCCTGGTCTTCTTAAAACATATCACATTTCATGCATATTTCTTCAGAATCTCATTCACTTTTGGAGTAATCAAGCAGCCTCTTTCTTCCAGAAACTAGAAACTAGTCCTCGTCTTTCACATAAATCGCAAAATGAGAACTGAATATCTAAATTTCTATTTTTCTTTTGTGAACTTCTATAGAAAAGTACAAAATTAAAGGGGAAAAGAACTTCAGTGATATTTCCTCTTCTTTAACTTTGTTGAATTCCAACTTGATTTTGCTTCACTGCTTCAGTAAAGGGCAAACAGAACTACCAGTACATGTATGTGCACATGCATGTGCACACACCTACTGACATTTTCACCATTTATTTTGAGAATGTTCATTGCTCTCAGGCAAAATCATAAGCAGGATGTCCCTTGCCTCTACAATATGAAGGATATAATGAAAGAGCTTTTAGGATAATGAACTGTCCTCTACTAGAAAATAGGATTCATTCTTTTAGATGCATTACCTTCCACACCAGCACCTAATGAACAAAATTGTTTGAGTGGATGGAAGTCAAATTGTAAGGATAAGAGGTCTTTTTATGTGTATACCTGGGAAAGAAACATTCCATTATGGAATTTTAATCACTCTGTGATCATATGACTATAATGAATCCCTGGAATAGCATTCTGGGGATGAATTATAGTTTAAATGTTCCATCCAAAATGCTGTGTGAATGGCATTTTTTTGCCTCATCTGTATTAAATTCCTCTTTTTTTCTGATTAGAAATAAATAGACAGCATAGAACTCTCAAAAACTGATTTGATTTCTAAGTTTTTTATCATGTAAGCTATAATAAATTATTCCTTGTGGCAGAAAACACATTATATATTTCCTGTGAAGCTGCTGGAAAATGTAAATGCACCATTACTTCAGCCACATTCTCTTCACAAATCAAACACTGCACCTGATAGTTTTTAAGTTTCTTTGGAGTCACAAAAATGTCAGAGTTATATCAAGAGCTGCCTAAATTTGTGAACTTGAAGTTATACTAACAAAAAAAAATATAGATTCTGATTAAAATTGCAATTTTTATGAAATTATTTTGTTCAGAGAGAAAACCTAATGTTATAAATTAAAATTTAAAATGTTTATTCCAATATTTTCACAAGGAATGACTCTGATGTTGTTCAGACAGGCTCAACAAAGTGTGCATGCTGTGTTCAATTCCAACTCAAATATGCAATGCATTAAAAAGATCCAGTCTGCTACTGTGAATGCAGTCCTTGGTTTGACCGAGGAGTTCCCTCTAAAACATCAGCATCACCATCAATAACAATACCAATTTGTCTCTTGATCAAATAAAAGCATACCAATGGGAAGTTTCTTTCAGAGATTTTTGGAAGGCTGTAGACGTCTGAACTGCCATCTCCCTTGTTGGAAAAGGAGCAGTTTGTTTGTTGCATGGCCTCTTTTCCCAAAACTGTGTGTTGCTGAAATATTCTCAGTAAGTGCAAGAATAAAAGACCATACCATGAGCTTCAGCAATTAAGTTTGTGCTGTCATATCTGAGATAGAAATTCCAGCAGAATCATTATTGGGAACATAAATAGCAATAAAATAAATATATGAAACAAAGTTTCCAGAATAAATTTTCTTCAAATTAGTTTCAAAACTAAATTATAGCCTTTAATTTATCATTTTATCCACTCATAATTTTTTCATCAAGTGTACTTGCTCAGAAAACTGTCAGATAATTTACATGTATCCAGTATATCTGAGAAATAATATTTTAATAATTTTTGTATCTGGAGGACCAGCCAGTTATTGCTAAGAATCAATATTTTCCATTTGGCTATTAAGAGCTAAAACCAGTTCTATGTGCACACCTCATATTGCCGTTTTACCCTGAGAAAGCATGGTGACATAGAGGTATAAAACTGTGACATCCAAAGTGTGCAAATCAACAAGTTCAAAGTATCTTCAGAAA
>VWZN01001658.1:31621-50794 GCA_013396955.1 Regulus satrapa
AAAAAAAAAAAAGAACAATGAAAGATTACCAAACTGCTATATTCGCTATTTTAATCTTATTAATACAACTTCCATTAAGAGAGGATTTTGAGTTTGGATAGCAGGGTATTTTTTCCATCTCCCTTTCCTAAAGGAAAACATCAATTTTTTTGAAAAAATAATCCAGAGTTTAAAATTTTCTATTAAAAAACATATATAAAACAAAAATACATTATTTTACCATTTCCAGCTAAAACTCAGAACACTTCAAAAAAAACTAGAAAATGTCTGATCAAAAAGTCTGTGAGAAAATGCCATCACAAATTGATTATTCTGGCAACAAGTTTTCCCAATGGATTTAAGCTATAACTTAGCTATTTTTACATCTATGAAAGATTTTTTGAGTTCAACGAGAGCAATAGCAAAAAATGGCATTTGTTTATAAATCCTGCAAAAAACCTCATAGTACTTGGTACTAAAAATTCCAAATATAAACACACTGAAAGGAACAGTTTGAATGAAGTCTTTCATTTTTAAAAGTGCAACTATTGGAAAGCAGTACCAGTTTTCTAAACACTAGCATGAAAATTTCATGCTGCCTATTAGAGTTCTGGAAATACATAATCCTTCCTAGTGCTACATTTTAAGGTAATTGTGTTAATTTTCTATCTTGCTTTACACTAGATTGTCAGTTTTAAGATGTGGCTTACACAACATATGTTTCAAATAGCTCTTCTCTTGCTTACTTAAAAGCTGGAGTCACTTCTCTTCCATCGTCATTTAAAATCTTTTCTCATCCCCCAACACATTTTCTGAATATATCTTTAGATATGTCAACTCAGGGCAGTGACAGACATTTCCACAACTGTCTAATGAGAGTAGATAAAAGGCTTGTCTACATATGAAAATGAAAATATTAAGCTAGTTTGAAGTCAGACAACTTGTTCTTCATGGATGCCTTCAGAATTCAGTGCAATTTAGTTTTCATGTACTGACTTCACACCTTGACAGTCTTCATGTAGCCCAGATCTCAAGCAAGAATAACCATAAAATGTTAAACTATTATTCTGAAAACAGGCACTTTACAAAGCACTTTTCCCAAGAAATTTGTGTCTCAGTGGTGCTCCTGTGTGGAGTTTTTGATACCAGATCAATTTACCCCCACAATTTCAACAACAACAATGTAAATATTTAATATACGTAAGAAAACTTTGCATATTATAATCCCCTAAAAAAAAAAAAATCATTCTACTATAAGAGTATAGGAGTATAGTATAGTACTATAGGAGTAACTAAAAAACCAAACAAAACCAGACAAACAAACTAAAAACTTCCTCAAGCAATCAAGGAAAATAACACATGGTGTGGGAATAACACATGCACAGAACTGAATCTGGAACAATTATTTATATTTAGAGTTTCATAAATCACTGACATGTGGGAAAGCATTTAATTTTTTGCCTGCCCAGCCCTTAAATGGGAAGAGATAATAGAGATGGCATGGATTTTAGCTGAAATTAGGTATGCATCTGTTTCTATGCAGAGTAAAAGTCTATCACTTCTGGAAATGATCAGAAACAGGATGCAGTAGAAAGATATTTCCTATTTTTGTGCTTTGTAGATTGGGGGTTTAGGCTGCTTGGAGAAAGTTCTCTGTCAGACCATATCTGGGCAAGATCTAAGGACAGAACTTAATCAGGAAGAAGAATAACTGTTAGAAATGTAGCCTTTAAGGATCACTTAAAAATGAAAATGTGAGTTTATTATTATATTCCAAATCCTCATTGCTTTCATGTGTGGGGACAGTGGCCATCATCAACACAGGAAGCTACACCTCTTGTGGTAACCAACTATATCAAACTGGGACCCTTACTTTTTACAGAATGGTTGGAATTGGGTAAATTGGGGACAAGGAGGGGCGATAATGTACTTGCAGAATTTATTTATACTTACAGGAGGAGAGCAGTATCCTACAGAGCAAGCACTTCTCAGTGATGGAGAGTGAATGCTTTATGTGCTGATTCACAGTTCTGTGCTAGCTTTGAAACAGGTTACAAATTTTTGATTCAGCAGCAACTGAAGATCTGAAGCTAAAACACTGATAGAAGAAAAATTTCTCTTGATTGTTTGTTTCCAGGCTGGGCAATATAGCATTTTGAAAGGATTGAGGTGTTTCCTTTTTTCCACAAGTTCTAAATAGAGGACGAAAATGCATTGCATATTCTGACAACAGTAAAGGCTGTATCTAAATGGAAGATATTTTCACTCTGCCCTGCTTCCTGTATTGCTATGTCCCTCAGCTTAAAATCAGAGGTATATTGGTATAGCGTATCAAGTTTAGACATAGTTTCATTTCATCCTACTTCTCAGCAAATTCTCTCAGAGCAAATTCATAATAGCAATAATTAAAGTCTTCTAAATACAAGGTGTCAAAATGGGGGCTTTGCTGGAATATGAACATTGGAATTACCTGAAACAATATATCTTAGTTATTTTGTTTACCAGACAAGAAAAATTTAGATGTGCCCAAAAAGCTACTGTCTAAAAGCCACTAATCTGTATATTTCAATGGCTAAGTAAAAATAATTTTGATTAAAACAGTCTGTATTTTCAATTATACCCTTTCTATTGATATGTTAGTCTAGTTTAAAAAAAAAATGATTAATAGTGAAAATTAAATGTTCCGTTACTTATACAGTGATAGAGCCTACTTTTGTTGCCCTTTGTGAGCTTTTATCATTAAAGTAATGACCACAATTAATTTTTGCCCAGAAGGGTAGATATTTTCTCAGTGCTGTGCTCCAAGTGCAACTTTTAGAGTCTCTGTGGGTACAGCTTCCATATTTGATAAAGTTATCCACAGAGGGCATGCTCTGTGGCTTTCCCTGTCTCAAGAGTTATTGGCATAAGGTCTATCAATAAATGTTTAAATTCCTGAAGAATTTAATAACAGTATAGGAGACTATCTTGAACTCCTTGCCCTCTCCTCACAATATCTCCTGATACTCCATGTCAATAAAGTTCAGAGCTGGGTTAGTGGTGCCATATATCACCAACTCTAAAAAAGAAGTTCAAGGCAAACTGCTGTTTTTATTCTCTCAGCAGGGAGCGACACTTTTAATAGGCGTGTACATCTGCTGCTCATAGAATGAAAATATCCTTGGCTACTTGCATTCATGCCCATCTGTCAGGATGGCGCGCTGCCTGCTAACAGGTCGGTCACATCATTGCCACATGGCGTAAGTGCCAGGAGGGGGACAACTTATTTGGCCAGCCTGCTTGTCAGTAAAAGTGAACAGAGCTTCTACAGGACATCATTACGAATGCCAGCAGCGCCACTTTGACAACGATGGTCCAAACTTGGTGTCCGCTTGATACATTTTCACATTGTAGCACGAGGTTCTCAGAGATTTCCACAAGTGTCTTTCCACGTGGCAGTGAGCCCCTTGGTGAAGATTAGCTTAATTGAAGTATACCCTCCTTTTAGCACAAAATATTTGTAAAAAACAGTAAATACTTTTTATGCTCATTCCATACCATCAACCTGTACCTAGTGGTGTAAATATTAAGTTGAACCTTCTACTTTGAAGCTCATTTACTGCCTTCTGACTCTGAAGAGTTCTCTATCTTGACATTTACCAAATTAGTTTCCCTTTCTGAATAGCAGAACCAGCTATTTTGCTTTATTTCCCAAAATAGCAACATTGCTCTTTGATCTCTTATTATTGAGAAATGCTGACTTTTGTCTGAGCATAAACAAAGATGATCTTATATTGTGTACTTCATTTGAATCAATAGTTAGATGAATAAAAGGTCCTTTATTAACAACTCTGTAATCCAGATTCCCAACAATGTATAAATTACATCATGGTACATAGCACATCATACAAAAGACAAACCTAGCTGAGAAGGGATGACTCCCACAGGGAAGTGGTACCAAAATGAAACAGACAAAAAAGAAAAAAAATTACTATAAAACCACTGCAACTTTTCCAGTACAATATTATTTTTATCAGGAAGGCTTTCTTGATTTCANTTTTGTGTAGAAATTGTGCTTGAAAATTGGAATAGGATATTTTTAGAAACTTTTCTCAAAGGCACATCCTTATTATTTTGATTTCTCGACTCCTTACATAATTTTAATATAATAATTTTAATTAATATTGTGGCCTATTTGCAAACACATTTACTTTTACCAGTAGAAATATAAGAAGCAATTGGAAACTTTTTCTAATTTCAATATATTTAAATACAGCAAGAAATGCAACTTCTCAGATGCCTATGATGAGTTAAATAGAAATTTAATCTAAAACACACACTTGACATGAATTAATACCCTTCTATTCTATTGTAAGAAGTGTTAGCAATTGATTTTAAGGACTTATTTCATTAATACCAAATAAGTTTATAATATGTCCCATCAAGACACTTTGAAGTTTTTCAGAGCAAATTACAGAAGATAAAATACAAAGCTTTCCTACAATTAAAAATAAAATCAGCAACATGACTGATGCCGGTGCATAAGAAAATTTAACAAAATATGTTTTCATAATGCTGAAGTGATAGAAATGTAATGATAATAAATTAATTTTAAAAACTTAGTTCCGTGTTATTCCATTTGTTCCATAGGAAAGATATTTCTTCAGGCTTCTGTGTTATGACAGAGGTAGTAATAACAGATTATAAATTACATGCACAAAGTTAGTGAGTACACTTGGATATCACAAGAAGATGCCTATAAGACAGTACTGGAAAAAGAGCTTGAAAAATCAAGAAAAAATAAAGTTATGTCAGCTGTAGACAATTAAAATACACTAACTAAGTCAACTTTACTAAAACTTTCATTCTTGAATGTTTTTTACCGTGAAAGTAACAGAGTAATGCAGGTTTTCAAATTCACCTTTGTAATTTAATTCAACTAAAAGGTGAAAGAAATTTTGTTGCTGAAAGTCATGAACCACAAAGCCAAGATTTTGTGCAAGTATAGCTATTTTAGGGTTTTTATAATTTTTAGTGGGTTTTTTTTACCCAAAACCATAAAGCAGACATATAAATATATTGCTATAAGGTGGCCTAAGCCCATACAATTTTTATTACATCTCCATCTATATTTTAGAGTAAGGCTGTTAGTATTCAGATATAAAATACATGACCACAGTAGAATATAACAAGATCTTCACATATTAATTTTCATAAATAAGATAATAAAACTTTTCAAGGGGTTGTTTTACTTGGCAGTTTCACCTGTATGAAAAACAGTAAACTAAGGATGGTTTGTCTCTCTATACTATGTAATTCTTACCCAGAAAGAATAGTCTCCTCAAAGAATCAAAGTCTCACATGGTAGTTTTGGAACAGGAAAAACTATATGTATTTAAACATGGACAAGGAATCAATAAGAAACAGAAGAGTTACACAGCAATTTTAGTACATTATTGTAGCAAACTGAAGTTCCTGAAAGTCAATGAATGGAAATTTCTGTAAGAAACAAAAACCAGCAAAATTATATCAAAGCAAGGATGTCGCTTCGAACCATCCACCGAAGATGAGCAGAAGAAAAATAATCACTTAGCATTGTATCCATTGTCCTTTTATTTTATAGCAATAATTTGAAAATATGTATTAGAATTGGATAAAAAAAGAAAGTCAGTAAGAAGGTGCTGTTACAATATTTATGAATTTCACTTTAAAAAATTTTCATCAATTTATTTTGTTTATGATTTAATATATAACATAAAATAACATAACATAATTTTGTTTGTTTATAATTTAATTTTTTGTTTATTTATAAATTCTATTAACAAATAATTAACTAAAAAAGCCTTATTACAATTGAACAATCTTTTCATTCTTACTATGAGACATCCAAACAATTGTTATACAGTGAGTTATTCTATTAATTAATTTTAAAATTCTGTAATTTCTGGAGAAAAAATTTAAAATACAGATTGCACTAATAATTTCAACCAGCTGTCACATACAATCCAGAAATGGAATATTACACAAGAAGTGAAAACCCAAGATTAGCTCAGGTCATGAGGGCTTTCTTAATGAGATAACTAGTACTAACCAGTATGTCTAAAAGTAGTGTGATTTAGTCAAAATCAGAATTAAAAACTAATGACATTTTGCATAAATGTGCTGGAAGAGAGCTCTTACTTGAGCACCCTAGGTAAGGTAAGTGCTACACTGATCTATGGCAATGTCCATCTGGCTGTGCACGTTCCCTGCTCACCATCAGGGAGACTTCATTTCCTTCACAAGAGCCCGTTCCAGTCAGAGTTACCACTTTCACCTCCATTCCAGACAACTTTCTCTTATTTGCTGTACAAGATGTATTTCTCTTATTAGCATGGCAGTCTGCAGCGATTTCACTGAGTTATGCTCACCTAGGTCTGTGCCAAATTACCTCTGAACATGCTTTTCATAAAATAGACTGAAAATAAAGATAAACTCAGAGAAGCATGAGCTAGCAGTTTTGGTGAAATTACGGATTAAAGCCAACTTTGCTGTGAAGAAAACACTAGCAATGAAAGGAGGTTTCAAGTGAGAACAGGGAAAACAAAGTCAGCTGCAGAATGAGGCACCAGATTGAAAATGGACAGTGAAAATTGCTGATGGATATCCGAATTTACGGGTGGCAAGGGTTTTTTTAGCCTGGATTAGAACTTCAGTCTAACTTCAGCAGTGTGGCAACATCACTACTATGCAAAAATTAGCTCAGGAAAGACAGATAAAATATTTTTAGATAATGGAAGAAACTGATTTATTAGATGAGAATAAACGAGGTATATTCCTACAATTTTGTTAAGTGATTTCTTATAAACTGTAGGTGGATACAGGCACAGAGGAAGGAAAGGAATTATTTCAAGTATCACAACAGACCATAACTACCTAAAGAAGTAATACCTTGCATTAAGAAAAGGATAATTTTAGATATATATTGGAAAATACTTCCTGATCCATTGGACTCTAATATAGTCTTCTGAGGAAAGCGCTGAAATCCTGGTTATTTAAGAAATTTAGCAGTTAGATTGAAAGGAGTAACAAGCATATGCTAAGAAGAACAGTACAGAACCTACAAGAAATTGAAAAAAGTTCTATCAGGTCATTTAATTCACCTTAATTTCTATGAAAATTAATGTTTGCTCTTTTCCCTTGGTTTAAATTTTGCTCATCCAGTCATGAAACCTTTTAAATCTCTGGACTCTAAAAATGTCTTTCATTCAGGCGGCAGTGCCTCAAAGCTATTCACAGTAATTAGCCAAGGTCATTTGAATACATTTTTCATGAAGCACCTTAAACTCAGTGTGCCATTTTATCTATTTATCAAATTGCTAATCAATATGCTATACCACAGTTACCACTGGGCCTCGAGTTACACACAGAATGCTGCACGAATTTAAATTGTGCAAGCTGCTGTCTGCATAAATGAAATTAAAGTGTATGCATTGATCATTATTCACAATAGAAAAGAAGTGGCCTAAATACATTCACATCAGAAATCTGTATTTTAAGTAAATCTTAACTGTATTGTTGGCCTCTTTTTTCATATGTTTTAACAAGCCTTGTATTAAACTAGCTTCGATTTCACTTTCTTTCTCCAGCATATTACCTCTACTGTATTGGTAAAGTAATTTATTCCATCCTCTGTGGAGACCCTGGATCTCATTTGCCAGCATATTTATCTTTCCTGCCACTGCACTGTCATTCATCTGCAATCTCCACAGAATACCAGACCTGTGCAGAATTTCAATTAGGATTGATTCAACTACATACAGGCCACAGAATTGAGGCTGACAGGGTGACCCCCTGAGAATTTAATATGTTGAATCCTTNGCAAATTTTTAAAATCAATGAAAACCTAAAAAAAAAAAAAAAAAAAACAAAAACAGAAAACTGCAAAACAGAAAACAGCTCAAGTTTAACAGCCTAATTCATTAACTTCTCTATACACTCAGTATAATCTGTCTCACAATAGGTTTTTTCAGACTCTCTGTATTGTTTACAGTAGTTTCGACTACCACAAGAAAGACATTAACGTAAAAATCCCTACTCTTCCTCTGAGGTCTCGTCATCTTAAACTCAGACAGCTTGTAATGAACAGAAAAATTATTTCCACATAGGCTGAGCTACCTTAAGCTTTTTATTCTGTATATATGTATTTTAAAAAGCAGTACTGTACAGGTATACAGGTAAAATAGCTTTTATTGGATGCTTGACTTCACAGACTTCCACTGCTTTTCAGTGTAATCAATTGACAGGCTTCATCTGCTTGTCAGTTAAATGTCCTAAAAGAATTTCCTAAATAATATGCGGTTACTAGGACAGTCTTGTAGGCTTCAAGGCAACTAAACTCGAGAACAGGAATCTGAGTGGTCTTTTTTCTTGTAGTATGTAAGTATCCCCTGCTCGAGTTTTAACTTTACCTTAGTTGTACACAACTTGAGACTTACTTTGATTACTTACTTTTGATTGTACACCAGAAGCAGGTGTAAGTACATACTCAGTTTTATAAAAAGAATTGCAACATAATAGAGAAATTATAACAATTTTACATTTAATTAGATTTTCTGTTGTTACTAAAGAATTATATTGAATGTATTTTCCCTAAAGATCAAATTTAACCACTGAAAAACATACATTTCTACATCACTTAATGTGAAAGGTAAGATAAGACCTCACATATTAAACACTTGTCAAGCATTAAATCAAACAAAGGACGAGAAATGGAGTTGAGAAATATTGGCACACACACATATTAGTGTTAAATAGAACATGAGTCTGCTGTAACTGGATAAGATAACTAAGAGGCATTGATTTGTTTGTGCATAGAGATATAACATCAATGAGTCCAGCATAAGCAAAAAACAAAAATTATATTTGGGGGAGATGTGGTATTATTTTAACTTGAATAAACTAGAAAATATTTCATATCTGATAAATACTTTGGGATCCTCTATCTGTCACAGTCAGAAATTTCTCAGTGTATAAGGATTATTCTGAATATGCACAATTATCACCAATTAAAAATTAATATCTCTAAAATCTTCAGAAAAAAAAAAACCACTATGAAGTAGATTTCTTTCTGAAAATTTGCCACAAGATCTATGTGTAACTGCAATCAAGAAGAAATTTAATTAATACATACTTTATTGCATTAATATATCAGATCTGTGCCTTTGTTTTATAAGCATAGGGTAGAGTAGTGGAGGTAAAAAAAAATCCTGCTCCCAATATATTGTTTGATATTTAGTCCTTTCCATGGCTGTTCTGAGGCACCAGATTATGCTGTTATCAATTATAATTTTTCTCCAGTACTACATATATATATAGAAATGCCACAGTAAACACATAAACACAAAGCATAAATAATTTTCATTATCTTTTCTTTGAGAAGTGGGTGAAGAAATACAGATGTGTTGCTACTCTACTTAGAGCTGTCATGTGGATACAAGGGAGAATTTTAAAGTGGGAATATAATTATGAGATTCCAATTAAATTTGAGAGGATACAGGGGAATTTTGTTTTCTTCCTTCATTTGTCTAGATTTGATCCATTTCTTCACTGACCAGCTTTCACAGATTTTCCATACACTGAGCATTTATCTGATCTGCCTTTTACTCCCCAGTTCATAACTTAAGAATGAAACTATGATCCAGTTGTCCTATTGAGAGGTTTGTTTCAGTACTTGGAAGAGTTTCTATGAGTTATAGTTCAAAAGAATAATAAGGGAAAATAGTCAAAGAAACTACTGCTGGTGGAAATTCTGGCAGCTCATTTACTACATTATGTTTCCTGCCTTATGACATAACACCAGATATAACAAGACCAAGTCTTTATTTTCCCACTTGTGATCAACTCATAGTTAACTTGACCCAAAGCCACATTCCTGAAAGTCACCCTAGGTAGTTCTCATAATGAACTGTCTACTCATTTGACTTACCTGCATTTCATTTCACCCGTTCTTCTTCTATTATACTTCCTACAACCTTCAAAAGCTTTAAGAATCAATCACCACAGATTATTTTTTTACAAATGCTGTAGAAAAAGAACTCCATACATCTGTCTTCACTAGGTTACCCACTATTTTCTTTTCTTTCTGATGAGTAAGGCATTTTGTTCTTTCAATTTATTTATAGTCTTTCTTATTACATTTTATTGCTTGAAACTGTTTCTTGTAACTTATTTGTTCTGATTGGTCTATTATTCTTATTCTATCACCTGACATTCAGATTTTTCCATTCTTGTGTAATATCTGTTTGTTTTCCAAGTCTCTAAAGTGATCTGATAAAGTAACAGATCTTTTGCTGTATTTGTCTATCTATGTTTTTCACCAGGAAATTTTGCTGTTATGCTTTTAGTAAGGTTCTTTCCTTTGACTGACTCTTCAACTATGCTATTTACTCCTAGATCATATTCCCAAGAGACCTTTTTTCATTTTCAGTGATTTTACTGAGATTTTTGTTTGCGTTTGTTGTCATTTTAAGAGTGTCACTATATTTAAAATACTCAGAAATCACACTTCTACCTTTAGACTCAAAGTAAATAACCAAAGAGTGAAAAAGTGACCTTGTAGCTTTCAGCTATCTAGACATACCTAATTCTGATAAGTCTTCTTATATTTCTATTATGTTATCTATTACGTTATATTTCTAATTTTATCTTGTTATATTTCTATTATGTTTTTATTTCAATCAGTTTCTGATCATATAATTTATTCACAAAAAATATCACTTATATAAGATATTTTTAGAGGGTGTTTGCAGTTACTGTTTGTTCAGAATTTAATTTTCAAAGGTACATTGACATTGTTTACTTTTCCAATTGAAACTCACTTTATTGCTGAATTTATATTTTTTTCTTTTTTTACATCAAATATAATCTTTTCAATCTAAAGGAAATCCTTCTCTTATTAATGTCCGTAGCAATTTTATATTGGCCTCAGTGGCCCTGCATTGGGTTTCAGCCATAGAGAAGTTGTGAACAGGTAACGATGAAGCCAGAATAATGACTGAATCTGTAAAGTTTCTAAGTATTTTGTCTACTTGCAGCTCTGTTCAATCCTCACTGCTTACTTTAACTTACAAATAGGTAGAACAGTGACTTCACCAAATCTGCTAGAACACTTTCAGAATACACTGCATAATACAGTGTGTTCCTGAAATCTCTACAGCACAGACACGTTTCCTATTTGAAGCCAGGTTGAAAGATATATGTGACATAATTTTTCTCTCATTACTTTTTTATGACTGTACAGCTTAAATTCATTCTAGACCTTTACCCATCTATGAAAAAACTAAAAAAAGAAAAAAATGTAGGCACATTATTCTAGGCTGTTCCCACTCCCACAGCACGAGTAGTAGAGGGAAGAGAGAACAGCCAGAAATACTGCAGTGATGGACAATTTGGGACATTGGACATCTGTTGATTGGATCTAGGATCATTATTTCTGCCATTTACTGAATGGATTGTTGGGGATTGTTTTCTTTTGGAGACATTTTCAAAAAAGAACAATGCAATTACAGAAATAGCTGTATGATGGCATGGCCCCACCTGTTATTTGTTCCCTATCCAATACTTAAAGCACCAGAGTTTCACCATTCTACTGTTTAGTAAGACTTTATTCCTCACAGACTGTGCTCCAAAGTACAGAGTATTCATTTCATTTGAGTTCTGGAAACAAGTTTTGCATATAATTTAGCAACGCTTCATCAATGCAGCTGGCAATGTGAAAACTCAAAAATGTCCAAGATGTCAATTAGACAGGATTATCGAGACATATCAGTTATCAGGGCGCCACGGCACTTGTCAATGTACTCACACATGAAGAAAATATGGCCTCTGAAATCAAATCCTTACAATCTTAATAGACAGGAGGAGATGCCACCCTGAATTGTCAACCTATAAATAGCCAAAGTTCCTCATTAAATCTACATTAATTGCATGATAGTTCATACACCTACATAACCATAAAACACCCAGATTAAGATGCATATATTTGAACACTGCATACTTGAGTAACTTTTTTTTTTTAAATTGGAGTCTAGCTGATGATAGTAAATATTGTGAGTTTATATAATAAAATAATAAGGAAAAAAATTAATTCATAGTCAGATTTCTATTCCAATCATAGCTAACTTGGCAGTTAAATTAAAGTGTACATCTAATAAAAACCAGTTATTTTGCTGCAGCTGAAGGAACAAGAACATGCGTGCTTTAAGATTAAAACCTCTGAAAGAATCATATGTATTTACTAAGGGTTTTTTTCTTGGTCACATTACTGTAAATTATGCTCTGATGTGAATTTACAGCACACTAATGACACTACGGTGATTTCCCATGGGCACATTAGAAATGCACGTTAACTGTATAATAAAAACAAATTGAATTGAATCCTTTCTCTGGTAAAACAAAATTTAGTAGAAGTTGTCTTAGCTAAGGGAAAACCCACTGAAAAAAAAGGGGGGAAACATCTAGATTAATCTATTTACATAAAATTATTTGAGCTTCTAAAATGTCAATTGAATAATATGTGTTCATTAATAATGCATTTGATAATTAACTAGGAAAAAAATTATCTCATATATTATTCACAAATATTATTTAAATATGTCTAAAACATATCCTGCATAAAAGATATGACTCCAAATCACCCGTGTCATCTGCAGTACCCCATTCATAGTTTTATGAATCCTTACTGCTTCTGCTCCATTTGCTTTTCAGGAGCTGAGACTGGAGAGTCAGATGGGTTCTAATTAGTGAGGTTCCATTACAATATCAAATTCTGTTAACAAAACCTCAGGGTTTGGTTCTCCATCTTTTAATGTTTTATACTCAGAAAGGTGTTATGCTTAATATATTTCAACAGTTGAATATATCTTCCATCTGGTCACTCAAAGTGTGAAATTTTTTTAGATAGCTATAATACCAAGGCAGAAGAAACTAATTCAATAACCAATAACAGTGCTCCCTTATTGCTAAAAAAACCCATTGATTTAAAAGTTTTTACAATTTTGATAGAACACACTCAAATAATAGAAATTTTGGACAAATATTTTCATGCTTATTATTCCTACCTCATTGAAAGTGAGTGTAATTCACAGTTTTAAATAATCTGGTATCCCTTTAATCATTGTCTCCCAGAAAAAGTATCTAGAAGTTATGCTGTATCAAGTATATCTGACCTAAGCATAGATTTTCATGGATTATGTCAGCGCCAGCTGATAAATGTCTCTGTTATAGACATGTACACGCAGACAGATTTTCACTCTGAGTACTACAGAGATGATTTGTCACATTATGCTGACTCCAGGATCACAGGGAAACCTTTGAGATTATGGTTTGCAGTGCAAAGCTAGATTATCCATAAATTGTCCCATACACACACATACTAAGGTAAATACAGTCTTTCACCATCTTAGTGAAACTCAAACATTCAAAACAGCTGAAGACACCTCCTCTTCTAGCTAAAAATTATACATGTTGGAAAAATGTCAAACTTTATCAATCAATCAAATATGGCATTTATATACATGTATATATCCTCCAGAGAATGGTAAACTCTTTGCATATATGGAGACAAGGCCCCCATTCAAAAGAATATTCTAACCTTGGTCCTAGAAAGAGGTACATGAAGGAGGTACATGCATTCCAATCTTCCCAAACAGAAATAATGCTATTATGTTCCTTGGGATTATTCACTTTCTCTCACTTATTTCTAGGCAGTATGTTTTAGAAGCTAGGTGGACCATAAGCAGATGGCAGACATAACTAGCATGTGGATAAGCTAGCACTAATGCTCAGCACAGATCTGACTTGCCCCTTTTAGACCCTTTGGAGGTTGGTGTCAGTGAACTAAGTTCCTCTCCTTTTGAATGCCCATGTGATGAATAATATTTTAATTTTTCATCTCATTCACGTTTTAAGAAATTGTCATGGTAAAGTGCAAAGGAAGAAAAATAGCAAGAGAATGAAGAAGCTGATGAAAATTAATTTTTGAATGCTTGCTTGATCAGAGAGAAGGAAAGATAAAACTAGCATAATTAATAGTCTTATCTTTAAAAACCTTTAATTAAAGTTGTGTATGTTCTTCCTGAATATAGGTAATAAATATTAACGAGACACACAATATTCAGTTATACTATATATGGTTCAGACATCACTAATTTCTCAGGACATGCTTATTCACATCATGTCTGAATTTGTCCCCAGCAATGTAAGATGCTTTTGATGTTCCAAATATTTGTGGAAGGAAATACCTAATGAATGATTTTGAGAACCCAAAGATGACAAAAAACATATTGTAGAAGACTCAAACTTTGATAGGAAATGTTGGGAGTTTTTTTGCTTTGACTGATTGGATAGCTTCCACATGGATGAAACACATGCTAAATTATTTACAGATAATTACATCTCTGTGCTGTTGCTAAAATATTAAGACACCATTGTCCCACAGGAGAAACTGTGACAGACATTGGCACATCAGCTAATGAATAGCTGTGGGGTAATGGAAAAAAAAGAGCTACCGTAAGACCTTAGTGTTAGGAAACAGAATGTCTGTAAGTAATCCACACTCAGAAAAATGACACTTTCATTTTCCTCCTCCCTCCTACTAATTACATATAGAGCAAATGTTCAACATTTGGTAGAACTTGCTTGAAGGTGATTTTTTCTGGAAATAGTCTCAAGGCCCTCTCCACTCCTTTTTCATTATAGCAAACTATGATCTAGAAATACAAAAATTACCTTCAACCAATGGCATTTTCAGATACTCACAAAAGATTGGGAAGTTATTTTGGAGAAAAGATGTATCACTACTGACATAGGAATAGAGTTCTCATGCAATTTTTGGAGTTATGGAGGCTGTTGTTTCACATCAGAGTGAAAAAAAAAAAGAGAGGAACATTCCCAAGACATAAGCCAGTATTAAGTGCACCATAGAACTGAATAGAAAGTCTGCATTTTAAACAAATATTTGAACATTAAAACTAGCTATCAAGTGGCAAACTTCACTCTACTTAAGTTGATTTAAAGAATAGTACCTGGAATATTTTTACTGAAAAACTACATGGAAATTATTGAAAAGTACAGTTTGCAAGATCTGTTTTCTCAAGCATTATTGTCTTCATAAGAAAAAAAAAAAAATTCCTTTACCCTAGAATTATGGGATTGAATTTAGTCCAAAAGTACCCTTTAAAATAGTTGCCCACTTTCATAGGGCATACAGCAGTAAGGAAGAAAGGCACACCATTGATAATAAAAAATCCTCATAAACTTTGTCTAAACCTGAAAAACTGTGCTAATCACAAGGATCTATGTGGCTTCAACTTACCATAAGTGATAGGAACCCATCTGTAAGACACAATATTGTGTCATTTATCTAGCATAATCATCAGCTGCACAATTACAGTATTAGTACAAAAGCAGTTTATAAACATGTCATCTGTTCAGCAGATAGATTAAGCAGAGCCTCTACCAACAGTAAAGCAAATTAGATGTAAACACATCCTTGAAGTATATGCTTATATTCTTTCCTGGATAGAACATTGAGGCTTAGAAAGCTTACATTTCTGATTTGGGAATTTAGCAAACTATTTTTTTAAATCCAGAAGAATATACCAAAATACAGAAGTGCAATGAGGCTTATAATTCCTCATGGGAATTAAATCAAACTACTCACCCAGCATCCAACTACCCTTTGAATACATGCCTCTAACAAAGCACATTTTTGTGGTATTGGGCTATACTAATGCAAGAGGTTTCACTTACAACTCTGAGTATAGATTCATGAGTTTGGACTACAGTATGATATCACAATGTTAGAATTAAAGAATCAGAATATCCTGGGTAAGAAAGAAGCTACAAGGATCATTGATTCCAGCTTCTGGCCCTGCACAAGACCACCTCAAGAGTCATATCATGTGCCTGAGAGCATGTTCCAAATGATTCTTGAACTCTGTCAGGCTTAGTGCTGTCACCACTGCTCTAGAGCTCAATCAGTCTCTGGGAGAAGATCCTTTTCCTAATATTCAATCTAAGCCTCATTTGACACAACTTCAGCCAGCCACCTCTCAGATTCTGTCACTGGTAACTGTGGGGAAAAGCTCAGTGTCTGCCCCTTCAGTTCCCTTCCCGAGGAATCTGTACACCACTGTGAGATCTATCCTCAGTCCCCTCTTCTCCAGACTGAACAAATCAAGTGACCTCAGCTGGTCCTTTTATGGCTTCCTTTATAGACCCTTCACCACCTTCATTGCCCTCCTTTGGATGCTCTCTAAAAGCTTTAAGTATTATTTTGCAGTACCCAAAACTCATAGCGAGGCTGCCCCATTGCAGAGCAGAGCGGGACAATCCTCTCCCCTGCCCGGCTGATGATGCTGAGCCTGATGCACACCTGGCCCTCCTGACTGCCAGGGCACTGCTGACCCAGGTTCAGTTAACCAGGATCCCCAGGTCCCTTTCCATGGGGCTGTTCTCCAGCCTCTCATTCCCCATTCTGTTTGTAACTCAGGATGACCCTGTCCCAGATGCAGAACCTAGCACTCTCCCTTGCTGAACTTCATGTGGTTGGTGATTGCCCAGACCTCTACCTTGTCAAGGTGTCTCTGCAGGGCCTCCCTGCCTTTGAGGGAATCAGCAGTTCCTTCCAATTTAATATCAAAGGCAAATTTGCTTAGTATCCCTTCTAGTCCTGTGTCCAAGTAATTTATGGAGATGTTAATAACTGGCCCTAAGACAGAGCCCTCCAAAACCCCACTAGCAACAGGTCACCAGTTTGATGTCATCCCATTCACTGTAACGCTTTGAGCCCAACCCACAAGCCAGTTGCTCACCCATCACATGATGTGTTTATCCAGCTGTGTACTGGACATCTTGTCCTGAAGGATTCTGTGAGAGGCCGTATCAAAAGCTTTACTGAAATCCAAAATTATTACATCAACTGGCTGCCCTTGATCAACAAGGTAGGTTACCCAGCCATTGAAGTAAATGAGGTTTGATGAGCAGGACTTTCCTCTCATGAAGCCGTGCTGGCTGTGACCAGTGACTGTGTTGTTTTTCAGGTGTTTTTCAATATCTCCTAGAATTATCTTCTGCATAAGATACTGAAAGGAAACTGACAGTCCTGTACTGTTCAGGGTCATCCTTCTTACTCTTCCTGAAAACTGGGACATGTGTCAGGTTCCAGTCTACTGGGATCTCACCAGATTCCCCATAGCATTTCAAAAATCACTGACAGAATTCTCACAATTACACCAGCCAGCCCTTGTATTCTAGGATGAATTACACCAGGGCACATGGACATAGGGATCCAGCTGGAGAGAGCAGTTCAGAGTCAACTGGGATTCTATCATTCTCATAGTAATGGTCCTCCAACTTATGTCTTTGGAACTATCAGAGCCTATAACTGGTGTTGAAGACCTAAGTGAAGAAAGCATTAAACATGTATTCTGTCTATGTTTGTGAGGTGATTGTCCTCATCAAAAATATGGGATAACACAATTTCTGGGCTATTTTTTTGCTATTAACATATATTTCAAAGCCCTTTTAATTGTTCCTCACAGTAGTCTATTTAAGCTTTGGCCACACAAGTTTTCTCCCTACAGTGGCAAGCAGTATCTCTGTATTCCTCCCATGCCACCTGCCCTTGCTTCCACTGGTCATACAGCTTTTCTGCCTTATTTCCAAGAGATCATTCATATTCAGCAAAGCCAGCTTTCTGCCTTGCCTGCTTAACTTCTGACATTTGGGAATTGCCTGCTCCTGTGCCCTTAGGAGTCAGTGCTTAAAACATGATCAGCACTGATGGGCCCCAGCGCCTTCAAAAACATTTTCCCAGGGGATTTGTCTAATTTCCTGAGCAGCCTGAAGTACGCTTGCCTTGTGTTCAGGGTTGAAGTATTGCTGCCACTTTTCCTCATGTCACCAGATATTTTAAATTTAACTGCTTCATGTACACTGTGGCCAAGAAAGAGCTGACAATCTCTTCACTCGTTAACAGTCGTTAACAAGCATCAAATCGAGGAGGGCACCTTCACTAGTCCTCTCAGTACACATATCATAAAGTTACCATCCAACATTAAGGAACACAATGTTTTAGCAATCTTTTGAAACTGTTTGTACCACCTCTGCAGTATTCCCACCTTACACCCAGCAGAAGTTCCCAATTAGGATAGGGGTGGATGATTTAGAGGTACCTCTTTGTTCCTGGAAGAACACCTTCATCAATGTCATCATCCTGGAGAGGTTGCCTATGGCAAACTCTCATGATGGTATCCACTGTATCTGTGTGTCCCATAATCTTTAGAAGAGACTCTCCACCATGCCATTACCAGCTGCAACATATTAATATAACTTGATATGGTGAAACATAGGGAATTAGTAAAATAAGAAAATATTGCATCAGAAAGCCATGCAACTTTTGTTTCAAATATTGGGTGTAAGATATTTCTTACCGACCAAAATCTGGAGACAGTAGAGATTTTTACCCCCCATTCAAAGTCAGACAGTATCTTATATTTTTTGCTGTACATGACATACTGCTTTGAACTGGGTTTTAAGATGCTGTTCTTTATCTGGTGCATGTCATGATAAAATGTGACATGACTGTCAGTTTTGTTAAGTCAACAGGAATGAACAAATATTCACATGGTTTGAATGTTTTTCTAACCTGGTAAATATTAGCCTATTGGCATATCCATCCTTGAGTAACACAAAAGAGCAGTTCATGCTCCATTGGGCACTCAAAAAAACATTTGGAAAAATGTCCTGTTCAAATTCAAAACTTAACATTTTTGTCCCTTGTTCAAGTTTGAATGAATGATAACCATAATTTTTTCCCCAGCTGGAAATTGTGATACATCTCAGTGGTTTATGACTTCAGCTGAACATAAAGAAGAAAGAAATATTTGTTCTGAAGAAAATAAGACTTTTTCCTGTAAATATTTTTGTAAAAGAAACAGTAAGCTATAGAATTTTTTTTTCACTACAGAGCCAGATTCATTGCAAGAAAAAGTTTGCTCCCTAGCTGAAAAGCATCTTCCTGACAGTTTTTACCATTGGATTCTCAACATTTTCTCCAAAATGAGTGGCTCTCTTCTTTAGTAAAACCTCCCAGATGAGACAGAAGTTCAGAAGTTCAAATGTCTTCTGGTTCTTCCAAATCGATACTTTCCATGCTTGGTCTCCACTGTC
>VWZN01001658.1:50806-66061 GCA_013396955.1 Regulus satrapa
AAAAAAAAAAGTGAGATTATACTGTAATACATGCATTAGCCACCTTGCAAAAAGTCCTCATGGAGGCCAGGTGCTGCAGTTTGAAATGAGAGAAACCAGCAGAGGGAAGAAGTGATGATGCCAGCTCTATCACAGAGAGGGCTACAGATGAGCGACCTTTGCTGTGGTTTCACAGTGAGGTGACAATGGCCAGTTACCTTGTCACACCTCTACCATTTACTGCCTGGTGAAAAAAGGGATGCCACAGTGGTCAGTCTGAGACAGGACAGATTTTAAGTGAGGCAGTCTATGCCCTGGCAGACATGATCCAAGGCTCATGAGAGTGGGAGAAGTCAGACTGCAGTTAGTACTAACCTGAAGAGAGCTATGCCCAGGCCCTACTTTCCTTACCCCTCTTCTGAGCCTCTCATTAACTCCCTGAAATACAGTTGCTCCCACTGGTTGAAGGCAGTACAGTCTAGGCTTTATTTCACTTTTATGACTGAGAGAGAAAGATACTTTGATAGTTTGGTTCCTGCAGTTTTTTGCAGACTTTTAGCTATCTCAAGCAATATTTTAAAAGGAACATTTCTGAGACACATTGAAAACTGGAAACATGTTCTGCCTGAAAGTCAATTTTTGGTTTTGAAGAATCTTTCTCCAAAAGTTAGGAGTCAGGGCAGTTGGTTCATTTATAGCCTCATGGATGTTCCATTTTCACTGTTCTGAAAGCATGACTTAGTATGTTCATGCTCTATATCTTTTCTTCTAAAGTGTCAGCCTTCTAAAATAGATAAAGTACAAAGTCACCCTGTAAATTTCATTACCACAAATACAGAGTAACAGTCGAATGTACCCAGATTTAATAAGTGTGAAAGAGAGAATAGGATAGACATGTAGGAACATAATCAGGACTCCTTTTGAGTGGGTATTAAAGTCCAGACTGAGATTTACTTGTTGGTGTCACTGATAAAAAGGATAATTATTGACTCCTGAATTTCAGGGATAAAGGATGCTGTAGAATTTTATTAATTTTGTCAGAATAAGGTACAATAATATATTAGCCTAGTCTGAAGTTTTTGCTGCTGTGAAATTCTTTCCAGCTATTGCCCTGCATAAAAATACCCAAAATCTACAAGCAAAATCCATAGTGTGTAATTTGGCACAGTGTGTCTGGCAGTAATCTTTCTTGTGCATTTGCATTGATTTACCATAAAAATACTACTCGATATGTTCATTCACAGCATTTGATTATTCTTCCTCTATGTCAAAGCAATTGTGCAGAATCAGGTACAAAATTTGCTCATAACTTCTAAGTTTTGGTAGAATGGATACTACAGGTTTGTTCTCTGTGGAAGGACATCAGGGTTTGTGTCATTCACAGTCACCTTCAAATGGGGGAAGTGAGCAGGTGTCCGGGTGGAGTTCACCCACTACCCAAAGTAAGCTCACCACACAGCAATACGTAATTGCATTGACATTGTTTAAAATGCAGACACAGGAGTGAGGATTGAAAGTAATGAGAGCAAAGGGGATTCAAATGAACTTCCTACCCAGAGCAAGTATTTTGGTCATAAAATTTGGATAGTATATTTGTATACTTAAAATAAAGACACATGAAAAACTAACTAGATTTTTATTCTTTTCTGGGATAATGAAATAGTTCTCTTTAAAATAAAACAAAATTTCAAACACTCCGCTGTGTTTTTCTGACTTAATTACACAGATTACATCAGAGTGCAGATTCTTATTTGAATCAAGTAACCTTTTAAAATAAGAAACAATAATTAATAAAGTAGTTTTTCTCTTCCCCCCTCCACAAAGAAATGGCTTTGTGGACTAAGGAAAGCATACTCTACCATTATTTAATTATTAAATAACAATTATTTTATTTATATCTAATTTTTCAAGTTTCAATGAAGTGACATTTTGAAAATAGTTTTCTCTTTATCTCAAATTTCTTTCCTTTTCAATACATTGAAGCAGTTATCAAATCACCATCTCAATTCACATAAACCATGTTTTCAGAAGTACAACTCTAAAGCAGTTAAAAGGACCTGTAATTTTTATTAATTTCTAACTCTGCTTCTAATTTCACTTCTTAGAAACAACTATACAATTAACATTACCCATCCCTGTATTTAGAAAGAAAGATCATCAAGTTCATTTAATCTATTAACACTTAATTTTCTGAGCTGTGTATGGTCTGATAAAGTCAGCTGCAGTTTTCACAAGGGCCAGGTGGACGTAGCCTCGGATATCAGCCAAATGTGTGTTACTGGCTGAACCTGTCTTCCTCCCCACTTCTCCCAAGCTGACTGTGTCTGGTCCTTCCACAGGCTGCATTGGTTTGCTTTCCTCCAGCCTCTGCAGCACCAGGACACTACAAAGCAAACACAATGGGTACAGGATTTTTACGCATGGCAAATAAAACTGGACAGCTGTGGGCAGTGTACAGTGGTCTTTGTATTGAATAAAGGAGAATAAGGTCTTGGGTTTGGCTCTTCTTTGATCAATGGGTAACACTGACATGAAAATACCTCAAATATTTTATGAGAAATTTTGTCCTTGGCAAGTGATTCCAGTTCCACCAGTTTTTTATGTCATTAAAATATGCACCTGTGTAAAAAATCCACAAATAAAACATTTATAATGCCAATGTTTTCTCAAAAACTGTGGTTTAGTTCAATTTCTTCCAGTAAAATGACAAATGAAATAATGTGGGTTTTCTTAAAAATATTTAATCCATAAATATAAGCTCTATTACTGATCTTTCCTTATTGTCTTATACTTCAATAATAAGTTATTTACCTTTAAAAAAAGGCCCACATAAAAATCTTGATTACTTTAAAAAAATCCCCACAAATTTTTATTAGAACAATTGCTAGAAAACATTAAGTACCAGGAATGAAAAGAAACAAAGATGACAGACAAGAGTGGCTACTCACTGTTTATGCAATGACAAAGCTTTGTTTCCACTTCATAAGCTCAAGATTATTTCCCTACAAATAATATTGTAAATCTTCCATTTTTCTTTCATTATTATCAATAGAAACTATAATCATTTCAAGTAGATGATAAGTGATTCTGTCAAATCACATTTGCTTTGATTAGTTGTTATTTTAGGGGATTTTTTTGATCCCAACCTTTTTTTTTTTTTTTTGCAGGTAATAATCCTTTTTTAATTTGCACATCACTGCTTTCATACTTGATGGCCTCTCAGTTAATGCTTACTAAAACAGATAAATTGATTCTGCCATGTTGCTCCAGCAGTGACAGTTTTTCCTTGTACTACACATATGAGTATTTTGTCTCAATTCTATACATTAATTGACCATGGGAGCACTTGTGCAGCTCAAAATTAATTTGTGCAGCTCATATAAGACCAGCTGCTGGGGCAGAAACACCAGTGTGAGCAGAGTACTTAAATGCAGCACCCCACAAGCTCTGAGAGCTCATTTCTTCAATATTGATCAAGCTAAAGAAATGTCAGACGGATTAAAACATAACTGGGGAACTTCAAGGAGACTTTTGAAACCAAAAGGAAGTCAGTTTCAAAAGAAGCATGAAGTATGAAAATTTGTAACTTTGGAGCACGAACTGGAGGAGTGATACAGCACCATCAAAGGCTCCCTGCAGGGCCAGGCTGAGCAGTGGAACCCTGGCAGCAGCCAGGGAGGTGATGTGACAGGGGCAGCACGCAGGGACAGGCCCAGGTGTGCCTGTGGAGGGGGCTTTGGTTGGGAACAGAGGGCAAGACCACTCACCCCTCCAAGCAAGGCAGGGAAGAAGGCATGTGCTCAGTAGGGTGGGGATGCTGGTTGCCCACTCTGCAAGTGATGGAGCAAAGCAGAGGGTGTTTAGAACATTTTGGTGTTAAGTTTCAAGGTTGCTTAGAAAGTGGTAACGTTTTTTAATAGCTTGCAAGTACCTTGTGTTTTCATTTGTCTGCTGTATCACTGATGCAGAGCCTGAATATGTAGTTCACTGTTGCTGGTTAATTGCATGTCATTGATGAATCAATAAACCACTTTGATCATGACTTGATTTAAGCTGCATGAACTGAGCAGTGTTTTCCTGCAACAGCTGGTGTCTTCCTATCTGTTCTGAACAAACAAGGAAGTGTGGAAGGTGACTCTTATTAAGCAGAACACTGATATTTTAAACTGGAGAAGGCCTTCTGTTCATTATAGAGATCTCATGGATTACACTTTTAAAAGACTACTGAAACACTAAAAAGTGTATCTTTAACAGCCTTACTAAAGCAAAGAAATATAAGAAGCTAATCAGATTTGTAGTTTTATCACAAACTGTAAAATATATTAATCCCATCAACTCTTTTTCTGCGAATGAACCTCAAAACCAGTCATTTACAAGAAATCTACAAAATCAGTGAGATATATTGTAAGTCAACAATATTTGTGCCTTGAAGGGTTTTTTTTTGACCAGTGTTCAAACCCACATTGTCAACTCTCACAGTCTGTTAAGGAAACTTCATCAGTCTTCCTGCTGAGTGAGGAAGTGGCCAGTTACTACTGCTCTCCTCACACAAGCCACCATGGATGATGTGGACTGTGAGTGAACATGCTGGATTTTTTCTTTTTGGATTTGACCGTTAGGTCAAAAGCAAATTTCTTTTTTTATTTTATTTTTAGTTAGATTAGAAACTTCTGTATAATTTTCTAATATAAAATGTTTACTTCATTTCAATGTTGAATGTAAATAAATAATAGTCTCATAAAACCTGACAGGAAAAGCATTAGCTCATTTTTATTAGTTTAAGATGTAATATATTTTATGTTTGAGACCTGAATTAAAATCACTTCTCTGTCTAATTTAGAGAAAGAGATTCTGCCAAGGGGATTTTACTGAGATATTCCCCATATAAAGTAGTTCAATGTAATTGCTTAAATAGTCACTGGACAAGACAGAAAAGTATGATTCAGACACTGCACTATGGGTATTAGCAACTCAGGGGTAGGCCCCCAAACAGGAGCACATCTTGGTCACGGCTCTTCATTATTTATACCCAGATCACTAGACAACAAATATTCATTCATGGATATTACCCACATTGATGTACTGAAAATACAGCTGCAAAATATTGCCTCTCTACAGTTTAAAGAGCCTCCATTGTGATGCTTTCATACAACATTCTTCTACTTCTCTTGTAGATGCCCATGAATAACTGACATGTCATTTGAAAGAATTGATGCAATAATATTGTATTATGTAGATAATATTTTTATTTTATTTTATAAACATCAATTTTAGAAATTTCTTTGTAAATTACAATGATAGGCCAGTCCTCATATTTCAGACTCTCACAATCTTTTAAATTTTAACAGAACTGAAAACGAAGTAATTCAAGGAGCTTAATTGCAAAGGCAATGGGCTCAGGACTATAATCTCAGTCCCTCAACTCTACTCTGTTACTACATTGTTCCTGTACAAGAAAAGTAAAATTAATGAAAGTTCTTAAGTTCATGGGATAATGACCTCCCTTTATAAATCCACCATGAGCAGAAAAGATTAATAAAATTAAGATATTGGAATGCTTAAGAAAATTCTCCTCTATGCATCCCCAATTATACACTTATTTAGCCAAATCTGCCACCATGTGAAGTCAGCAGAGTGCAAGCATATTATAGGAATGACTCATAATGTGAAAAAATTTAACCTAGCTGCACATTTTCAGGAGACCAAGATACACAGGGGGAGAGAAAATGAACCAGCATATAAGAGGTCTAAAATAAGAAATGACAAAATTGTGTTGATCAAGTCATATGTGCAGTAAAATGAGATTTTGAGGGTGACCAACTCCAAAACTATCCCACAAAGCATTATAAAGTATTGAAGAACAATAAATAATGAGCTATTTGAGGTCACAAAGGATATTTCCCCTGCCTGATATTTTCTAATGGCCAGATATTGCACTGACACAATCCTAGAAGAAGACATTAATTAATATACCCTAAGACACACGTGCGCGCGCGCGCACACACACACACGCACACACACACACAAACACCCACACACAAAAAATCATAGATTAAGTGAAAATTGAAGGCATGTGAAAATTGAAGGCTGAAATAGAAAACTATTCATATTCATGGTAGATGTAATTCAACACTAAAGGCCATGTCAAGGTCAAAAGCCTCTTTAAACAGTACTGATGTTACACCTTTACAGTTAGGAAAGGAGGGACTCGATGATTTGGAGTTTGCAGTCAATAACTAAGTCTGACCTTCAATTGTAACATTGCAACCAAGACCTTAACACAAGTCACCACTAAAGGAAAGATGCTATTTAGTAGCCAAATAGATGAGACTTCCTTATATGAAGCAGATGAGATAGATATTGGAATATTGTATCCTGTCATTATTTTTAAAATATTTAAAAGTAGGGAAATATTCAGAGGAAATTGAAAAGTGTATGTGAGGACTTCACAAACTTTACAGCAAAAGACAGCTGTTCTCTTATCATACAAAAAGTTTCTTAGTGTCATAAATAGACATACAAATGTTTCATCTCAGAAAAAACAGATCAGATCAACTCAAGCTAGAAGTGCACAATGGTAAACAGGGTTCATCATGAACATAACTAACAGCAGAAGATTTTTCCATTTATCAGGAGTGAAAACAGGGTTTTGGTTTTTTTTTAAATTTTGTAAGTAGAAATCTTGATTCTTTATTTAAAAATACTTTTTTGCTTTGTTTTCAATTGAAACATTTTTCATTATTTCACTGTTCAATATTTTCTAAATTTTCATTACAATTATTAAATAAAACCATTATCAAAACTGAACTATTTAATTTATTAAAAACTTAATGAATGTATTAATTTTCTAAGGTACTAAGATATCTTTTTCAGATCTCTGTTTATCACTTACATAATTTTATAGAAATGTGCTTTTTGCACCAAGGCTTAGTACTGGAGCAATTAATGTGAACATATGTGTTGACTTTAGCCATGACACAGAGATTTTTATGTGGAATAGACAACCCATAGATTTCTACAAATAAAAAATACAGCTGATCTCCATACCCAACACTCAACAGACTTCTTTTCATAATGTTCTCAAATGCTCATGAAACTTCAGGACTCTATACCCCACCATATCATACATAGTTTCTATTTCCTGCCTCCAAAATAATAATATGTAATAAATTTAAGATTTTGACCATTTGGTAACCATACCCCCAATCTCCCCATTTTGTATTTCTGCACATTTGCTTATATCTGCTCTCAGACATAAGCAAACTATTTTGCAATTTGTTTATCGATGCCAGAGACCTTAGGTTTGACTTATGCAGGTTCTATTTTAGCTTTATTAATTGCTCTTTGGAGAGGCAGGTCCATAAATAAGATTGCTGTTGTAATAGGAAGAGAGATAATCTGTTCTTAGTCGCAAAAGTTGGCAGGATAACAGAAAACTCCTGAAGAAAAATCAATCTAGCAAGATTTCTCTACATTTGCTCACCACAGCACTTACTCCAGAAGCCAAAGAATTTAAATACACTTATAAAAGGTGCATTAATTAAATATTAAAAATCAAGTTTGTAAGTACAAGTTGAGGAAACTAAGAAGAAAGGAACTTAATGGGATGGTGCCAGTACATAGTCATTATGCTTCCTCAGCAAAAGGATTGAATGATTAATTTTGTTGGGGGCAAGCCCATGGTAAAAGTGCTCTTCATTAGCATTTTGTGTGTCTCTAATGTAGATGCTAAACAATTCAACTTGCTTAAAATCACATTCAACTCAACTTGCTACAAATCACATGTCAAGCAAAGAATTTACCTATAGTGAAGTTTAAAAAATTTTTGAGCACAACCAAAATGCAACAAACAACTAGTTCAGTTACAGAGTTAGGAACACCCTTGAAATAAAAAAAGGAGTTACTTAGTGATACTCTACAGTTAAAAGCTGTTAACCAGCAATATCTCCCATTATATACTTCTCTCTTTTTGCTGTTATCTCCACCCTTCCACTGCTCCTTGATCTTAAGGTCAACAGATTCAGTGAAGAGGGAAAATGTTTGGAAATGTAGCAGAACACTGATATCTTCAGCAGGAGGAGTGTGGTGATATTGACAGAGGCACAGGATGTTCCTAGTGACAGTTTTTACTTTCTCCCCACTACTGTGTCCTCTTGGGCACACTCTTCTAGGGGATTTAAAATATTTTAAACCTTGACCCATTTTTACTGGTCCATAACTTCTTGATACAAAAAAAAAAAATCCTTTTTAAAGGGGCATTGTATACTGTAGACTATTATTATCCACACTTTCTGTTATCCAAAAATCACCTTTGTTCAGTATCTAAGTTTGTATTTCCTTTAGTAACTGTCCATGGGTGGATATTCATGAAGCTTCTGTATATTAGCCTATGTTCACAAGGTCTCCTCTGTCAACCCTAACCTATAAGTCTTTTACCCCGTTATCATCACACTGTAGAAATAATCCACTCTTACAGAGCACAGCTACTCGGTATGTCTGCTAGCACCAAAACTATAAATGATAATTATTCCACACAGCCATATGAAGGTAAATAGAACTGAAACTAGATAACAGCCACCTGGTCATTAAGCTGTTATTGTTACAGCTAAGGTAAACCTAAACTCCAGGAGAAAACAAGTCTGACAGCCACAAGTATGCTGATGCCTGGGCTGTTCACTGACTTGAGTTAATACTCCAGTGGAAGGGATCTGGGTTCTGTCATACATAAACACACACATAACCGTCTCACATATGTATTCATAACAAAGCCTATCATAATGGAAAAAATTACACGTGGCTATTCTTCATTAAAAGAATATTATATATATATAATGTTAAAAACATTCTGGCAATTTATCTAAAGGCATGATTTGGAGTTATTAAAAAGTAGAAAGGTTTTTTTTTGTTTTTTGGGGGGGGGTTGGGTTTGGTTTTTTTTGTTTTGTTTTGTTTTTTGGGGGTTTTTTTGTGTCGAAAACCCCTTATTTGATATAAGGATCATACCAACATTTTAATTAAACTGTTCTGAAACTCCTAAGAATATCTCATTAAAATGTTCCCAAATAATTTAAATATGCCTATTAAAGAGTGCACTGGCTTTAATTAAATATTTAGATCTAGTTGGCAAGTAGAAGTTTAAAAAACTAAGCAGAAAGAAACTGAACAGCATGTTGCTGGTACAGAGTCTTTAAACCTCCACAGCAAAAGGATAAAATCAATTATTTTGTTGGACTACAGGGACCCTTCTAATATTTTTCCAGTAAAAAATGAGTTTGCAACAAAATTGCAATTTGTTACAAATTGTAAGAGCATTTTCTGCATCCTGTGTACGTGAATGACCATAAAGCCCCAATTAATTGCAAATATTTCCATTTATACACTAGGTCTTCACCTAATTGACCTAGTCACCACATGATTCAAGCTCCTTCATCAGCTCTCATAACTGAGAGATAAAGCTTGATCTTCCTAAGCTATTGGGAACCATCTTCACTGTTTAAGGGGATATTGCCCTTGAGTTAAAAAATGCCTACCTGATGGGTTATTCAGAGATCTTGTACTTCTTGGCAAATGCTAAATTAGAAAGCAAAACACCTAACTAGTCCTTGGTTATTTTGGCTTCTCCATGGAAAACCTAACTTTTACTCAAATTCTTAAAACACTGGCAAGTGTTTCTCACAACATGGGCTCCGACCTTCACAACATCCCTATGTTTCCTGCAATCTTGAGGCTAAAAGGTAGAAAAAAGTTTTGGCTATTTCTGCTTTCATGAAGTAACAGCAGATATTCTACTCTGTAGACAATAAGGAAGGGATCTGGGATTTTGACTTTCAGCTTAAATTTAGACAGGTTAAACCCTCTGTTGTGGTACAGACACTATATACAATGTGGAAAAGCCTCAGAATAAGCCAGAAAAAAATAAAATCTGTAAATTCTTTACCATCTCCTGGGAACTAGTATAATCTCTCTGCTCTAAAAATTTATGGAGTAGGTTTGCAAGAATATTTTTGATGCGCATGTAATCAATTGAGTCTTGCTTAAGTAAAGATGTGGGTAGAATGTCCTGCAACTAACACGGCTTTTCCATTACTAAAAATTTTTTCAAGTGATGACAAGAGAAACTTGCGGAATCAGAATTTCAATAACCTCCTCCATATGTCTGAACAGAAAAGAACTAGAACCAGAAGGAAATTAAAATTCATAGTGTTTCCTGTCTTTACTTCAATATTTGCAACCAGAAAAAGGCATTACAAAACAGGGTACAAAACTTTTCCTACATGCTGTTCTTGACATTTACAAAGTTTACATGAATCTGTGCAGGATGAGCCAAAAGACTGCAGATCTGAAAGTTCAAGGCAGATGCTAACTCAAGTATGGCAGCCATGTATTGCCATGCTGAGGTTTTTTTGCAGAGGTCTCTGCAGAAACAGGTTTGTAAAGGGCAAATGATGGAATGAGCATGGGTCTATTAAAAACTGTTAGGCAAGGTATTAAACAATGGAAAAATAATTTATTTCCTGAGAGCAAAAAGACTTAGCTATAACCTTTTCAATACAGTGCCAACAAAAGAGAATTAATTTTAGCTAGTCAAGGCAGGGACTTTTCAATTTTCTTTAAAATTTAGACTAACAAGTGGAACAACTAGCCTGATTTTGTTATGACAAAATTTTTATTATGACGGAATAATGCATAACCACCTGCACCTTTTTTGAGACAGTCTGGGCATGTTCAGCAGAGTTGCCTGATTTTAGGATATCAGTAAAATCCTATCACATATATTCATAAGCTTGAATCACATTTTAAAAATACATTGAATATTATACTCAACTTAATACACTCCACATTCTTATTTAAAAGGTTGGATTTTAGGAATTAACCTCTGATTCAAGTGGTCTTAGTCATACATAAACACACATATATGTGTTCATACCAAAGCTATATCTTCAGGAAAAAATATACATGCAGCTCTTCATCATAAAAAGATACCTTACACATACAATATTAAATCATCCCAATACTTTATCCAAAACCATGGCTCAAGATTGTGTATTCTTAAAAAAAAGAAAGTAAACATCAATGTTGTGTTCAAAAACCTTTATTTAATTTAAGGATCATGCCAATTCTAATTAAATGGTACTGAAAAAAACTAATACTATCTCATTAAACCAATGCTATAAAAGTTAAGTCTGCTGGGGATAAAGATGCATTTGGATTAAGTAAATTCATACTTCTCTGTCTCTTTCCCAAGGCTTTAGAAAAGATTTTGTAGTAGTGTTCGTGGACCAGGAAAACAACTTGATGTTAAACATATGTCACTGTAACAGCACAAAAAGTTCAAGGTGAATCTTTCACAGTGAACACTTCCTTGATAACATGGTTACAAAAAAAATCTCATCATCTCTAAGAAGAATTGGTAACATTTTCAAATCACTCAGTATCATCAGAACCCTTGTTTTTTGTTCAGCTGTCTAGAAATGAATCGATTACCTCAAATCCTTCAGCTGACATGTCTGGAAGATCGCTACCAAGTTTAAATTCAAATTAATCAAGACTGTTTCTTTTTAATAAATATCAGTAAAGAAGGCACAGGCATCCCCACAGATTATTCATCTTGTCTCCATCTTATTCTGCCCTTATTCTGAAATTTTGGGGCCTAGTTCCAAAATTCTGTGTTCAATTGTGCTAGGATAAGTATGAAATGTGTGGGGTTTTTTTCATTATTAAGTCAACAAAACTATGCTGATCTCATACTGCCTCAAAGTAATCCAAGAACACTCAGCTGATGAAGAATATTGAAAAATATTGACTATTCATGACAAACTGTGGTTTCTTAGAAATACTGTAATTTTGGTATGTGCTTTTATTCTGAAGTGAATTTAAACAAACAAACAAATAAACAAAAATTCTTTCCAAGAGAATCACGAGTAACATAGGGGGCAATAGGTGTTAAAGTTCTTTCACATATCAGTTAAATCATAGGTGAATTAAAGAGAGCACAGTTCTATTACACAAGCTGGAGAAAGTGTTTGGTGCCTGCCAGTTTTGATATAAGCCATCAGAGATGCCCTTCAAAAATCATTATATTCTTAGATTTGTAATTGACTGAAACAGTTCTTGAAATCAAAAATAAATGCTTTATTTCAGAGTAGGGGGAACATATGTCCTAGTGGTTTGAAATTTTAAACACCTCCTTTTAATAACCTCCTTCACTCTTCTCCAGTTAGTTTTTATGAGCTGAGTAAAATGATGTTAGCCTCAGCCCGTAAATAAGAGCTGTGGTTTAAGAATTGTTTTTCTTTAACCCTGAAATACAGTCTGCCTAATTAGAATCATCACTGTGCCTTTTTCTTTAAAAGAAAATATTGACCTTTCTTGTAGCTGACACTGGCAAGGCTTGGGTGCCTGTAGTGGAAGCTCTGGGGCACATGGCGTTCAAAGGACTACAGATCAGAATTCGCTGAGAGGGAAAAAAAGAGCAAAATTAAACATGAAAAGCAGAGATCTGCCCAAAGTTTCAACAATGCTGCATTCACACTGTGATGTGGGAGACTCAGCCACAGGTGATAGAAGCTAACCTTGGTCCCCTACAATAGCTGGTTTATAATAGGGGTGATGCCCTCAATCTCAGAGGCAGGGATTTGTGTAGCATCACTCACAAGCACTCTCTGGGAGCAAGTGAGCTGTACTACTCTGATCTTTCAGAAAAGTAAAAACTCCTGCAAAGGTAAGACTAGCATGAACAATCTAGTTAAATGTATGTAAGGCTAGGAAGAAGAATTAAATGAGAGAGGATGGCAGTCCAGAATGCAATGGTCAGAAAATGAAAGGTGCTAAGGAGATCAGTGAAATGCTCCATGCTTTGAAAAGAAACTTGCCCAAATAGTCTTTCCAAATCCCCTATTACCAGAAACACCACTGTAAAAAAAATAAAATAGGCAGGCAGCCATAGTTTTAAAGGAGTTCCTCTATTTCATTTATTTTCATATTATCTAAGGTCTGCTGGAGGATTTTTTAAAATCAAGTTCACAGAGGAGAAAAATACAGAGATATTAATTTACTAAAGCAATTCTTTCATCTTCTTCCTTCCAAAAGTGAGAAGCTTTAAGCATCTCTTTAGAGGAAGATATCATTCTGCACAAGTATTCCACAAATTTTTAAAGCATTTGCTTTTTACACTGTGAAGGTCTCTTAGACCCTGGAGTATCTACAATAAATAAATTTTAAAATGTTTTAACATCAGCTGAGTTATGTTGTTCAGTCCCTGACCAAGAAATATCCATGCAGTCACAAAGATGTGAGATTACATACTAAGGAAACAGGAATGAGCAGCTGGATACAGTGGAACACAATGTTCAAGGCCAGGTTGGATGGGGCTTTGAAAAACTTGGTCTAGTGAAAAGTGTCCCTGGCCATGGCAAGGGGGCTGGAACTAGATGAGGTTTAAGGTCCCTTCCAAACCAAAACATTCTAGGACTCTATAATTTTTTAAAGCTCTTAACACTGATGGGTTGGTGTAATGAAATCTGCAAAGTAATTTTACTCCTAGGAGTAAAACCTAGGAGACAACACAGGACATTTTCTTCACCTGATGTAAATCTCTCCAGCCCCATGTCACCAAAGGTTTCAAATAATTTTGCACCAGATGTTAAGTTGATAAAGTTTATTCTGAAGTATAAACTAACAATTTATTTTGAGAGCTTACTCAGACAGGCCTGAATTCTGAGAGCAGGTGCAAAATACCATTGAACTAGGAGCTTGCTTGGTAAATTCTGATCTGGTCTAGTTATAATGCATGTTCAAAGAAAAGACATAAAAAATAACGTGGAGTTGTAACATTCTAAAATAAATCCTTCAACTCCTAAAATTTTTAGAAGATTTGCATGTAGAAAAACTATGCATCCTTTTTAGCTATTTTGATGATGATATAAACCAAGAAGGTCCATTTTAATCACAGTACAAATCCTCTGTTAAAGTAAGGCAGAGAGTTTTCAACTTTATTCCACATCTGTTCATGGTTTTCTCATTTAGCCCTAGAATATAAAGTGTTTTAAGTTTTGGTTTTATGATTAAGAAAACATTTTCTTTAAAAAATGTAATAACAAGGGAGCCAATTCTTATATTCAGCTCTTCTCTTCAATCTCAGGATCTCTAATCCATTTTTGCTATCTTCACCAGTTATGCTTGGCTTACTTCAGGATAGGGTTTAATTAAATACTCACAATATTTGCTGTAAAAATATTCCATAATTTCTGTGATGGCTAAAATAAGATTATAGTCATCCAACCTGTATTTCAGTGAAATGTTTAATTATCTCTGTACAAACAGGTGAAATCATAAAACATACTTTCCAAAGGAGATAACAAGCTTTAATTCAGGATATTTACAACCAAGGGGAATCATATTAAGTGCAGATGTTAATTTACCATAACAAGACAGGTCTACTGCTAACTACTCCTTCTTTTAAAAAGAAAAACATTTGAAATAATTATTTTAACTGCAGGTGTTGGTAATGGCTCAGCAGGAACAAAAGTATTTAAAACCCATCCTATCTTTCAGCTGTGTTTGCAACCGCAGCTTTATTCATTCCAACAATAGAAAAAACATCACTAAAAGCAGCTTGTTTACATCCTCGTCAAGAGCAGAAAGGCATAATTTGGGGCGCATAGCCCTGAAGTGCGCTTATTGTTCTGACTCAAAAGCCTTTCAAATATTCTGATTGAAATGACCATAGCCAAAAACATATGGATAGAGAAAAGAATTACTTTTTGTTTATTTTCTGGTTCTTTATATTATCCACTCGTTTATATTGTGTTCTGACATCCTAAAAAGTATCAATTCTAATTCATTGATTTTTATGCTGGGTTTGGATTCAATTTCATTCTGATTAATATGAAAATGAATTTGTTAGTCTCATGCTTCTCCTACCTGAGTGCTAGCTGGAAAATGCAGAAAAACATTTGGTCTAAGTAATCACAACTGAGAGACTTCTCTGAGGAGAGAACAAAGACATTGTAAATGATTTTTTTTCTTTCTTTTTCCTTTTCTAAAGAAAATCAATATTGAACCTTAATAACATTCTTAAAATTATTTACTATTAAACACTTATAACTGGTAAGATAAAGATTAATTTTCATATGAAATAAAGCTTTTAACCTGGAAAGTGCTTTCTAATTAGAAAATGTACTTCTGCACAATTTCAGATTGTCATGCTAATCAAAGCAGCAGTCTACTCAAATATTATATCCATTGATGAAAGAATGGATATAAATATAAATTTAA
>VWZN01001658.1:68148-81282 GCA_013396955.1 Regulus satrapa
CTCTTAGTGAGTCTCATTCACCAAGATAGCTCTTACAGGACAATTAATACTTTGGAGATCAGATAGAATTGAACATACAGAAAAATTTACTTGAGTGTTATATCAGCCTCACATTTTAGGTGGACATAAAAAGAACTGCAAACCTAAAAATCAATAGATTTTTTGTCGCTCTACTCTGCAGGCACTTAAAACATCTGCATCCTTAGATCTTCAGGAACAAAAACTGTATTTGTGCAAGATTTAGTTTATTTTAGACAAGGTTAGGGCTCTAGTATTTAAATTCTATTTAACATTGCAAATAAAACTTCTTCATTTATCTTGTTAGGAGAGCCTCATCTGAAGTAAGACTATAGATTTTTTTCTGGAAAAACATAGCATATTTTAGGAAGCTTGCTTCTTCTAATACAAAATTTTGAAGGTTTATCCACAATTATCTCCCAGGCACTTGAGGAACAAAGATTTCTCTTGTTGAGACAGTGCATTAACTAAATATAATAATATACCTATAATATTATTGTATAACTACTATGGGTGTAGTAGTAAAGGGTTATAATACTAGTTAATATGATTTGAAAAATGTGTCTCCCTGAATGAAAAAAGCAAGCAGGACCTTTATGCTGAGTGCAAAGGCTCTTGCCTGGGAAGAACTACATCTAGGTACTGGCTTGTGCTTCCATAGATATGTGTACATTATTCTTTGCATAGCATAGAAACATGCTATGTTTTTTCCATAAATTCAACAATCTCAATATTACAAGTTCATGCTAGTAATTCCTCGTGCTCTTTCTAATTATTGTAAGCTAGGAAAAATTTCTCCTGAAGAGCAGTCCTCAAAGGTACTCTTGTGAAAAGTGCACCAAAAGTTTTAATCTTATCATACTGATACTTCATGTTACCCTTCTAGCCTTTTAAATGTCATATAGTAGGGATTGCCTAGGAGACAGGCAGGCAGAATTACTAATGGACTGAGGAGGCTGGTATAATTCTTTACGAAAGTAAAGAACTCTCATACTCACATTCAAGAACCACAGCTCAGATTGGTGGATATCAGAACAAAGGAGAACACTTGGAATATTTTTGCATCTAGAGATGTATAAAAAGGAGGGAGATAAGATGTGCAAGACCGCTCACACCGCACCCATTGCCTAACAACTGTACTCACAGGTTTATCTTTCCCTTAGGCAAATCATTGAACCATACATTTTATACCTCATTCAGGTAGACATGTCTTAGTAGTAAGGTGTTAGGAAAGTTCAGGAATAGCAACAAGATCTTGCAGTCCTGTTGGCAAGAGCCATCTTTGTACATCAGAGTCTATACATTGAATCTCATCTATCCCTAGATTTAAAGAACTATCCCCTTAGCAAATTTCTTTGTTAGAAAAAGAAATAGTTTTTAACAGGATCAAAGTCTATCTAGAAATCAATATTCCAGGGGAAAAAAAAAAAACCAAACCAAAAAAACCCAAAAAAACAAGGTTTCAGAAATTATTTGCTCTGATTTACAGCAAAAACAAAGTTTTGGAAAATTTTGTTTTTTAGTTTGTGAGTGCTGACTCCTACCAAGGTCAATGGATTTCATTCATAGTGTAATAAAGCAATCATCAGTGGTGTCCCAAATTCTAAGAAGAGATGTAAATTAAAATTCCAAGTACTTTTCACACATTTATTTCCAGGTAAACAGAAACATTGGGAGGGTAAGAGAAGAAAAAGGGGACATTTATAAGATTAATTTCATTTTTTACCAGATTTGGGAATCTGATCCTTTGAAAATGTTGGAGAGTCTTTTGCCAAAATATTTTTTTCCTCAAAAACTTTTGATATTTGAAGTACTTCAGATCTCGGAATCTGCAGCCTATTCAAAATGTCTTGTATAACTCCAAGAGTTTCCTGCAGATCTCTAGAAGTTGACTAATGACTGTCTCACACAAGTAGCTTGACAACAAACTTCAAATAATCTAAAGCTTTATGAACAGGCCTCCTGAACTTCTGCCTGCTGCTTCAGCCAAGTTAATCCATTACATGATCTGTCCTAAAGACCCACATTTCAGAGGTATAGTTTTCTAATGAGAAAATAGAACTGAATGGGATGCCTGCATACATAACAGAAATCATGGACAGGCTGCTGCATTAGCACAAGCGCCCCTTGAAAGTTGTATGGTGGAACCAATTGGCTCTGGGTATAGGCAAAAATGTGCCTGATTTCTTAACAAAGAGATGGTTTCATGGGCAGGCTCAAAGACCATAATTTTGCATCAAGGAAGTTGTTTCCTCACATGCTGTATTTTTGGCTGCTTGAAACATCTCCTCAGCTTTAAAGTGATAATTCCTTGTGTTTATATATATGTGATAATAAACTATTGCTATATTTTTCTTTATTCATTGCATGGACATAACAAACCCTTTAAAAAGCAATGTTTTTTATAAATTAAATTTCAAAATCACAATATTTTGAAGAAAGAACATTATAATAACATAAAATTTTTAAAAAACTAAGTCTTTGAACAATGCACTTTTATAGAATTCTAGATCTAAATTCTGTATATGACCCCACTCTATTATATATTAAAAAGAAATCTAACAGAAGAATTGTCTCCCAAAGTCCCAGTCTCAGTTCCTCCTCAACTCTTTTCACTTAAAGAGGCAGAAAAATACATATTAATATTTATGACTGGAGAGAGTTAAAGGAACAGTCACATATTCTAGATTTGTCCTGAATGACTGTCAGTATGTCATATGATATGAATGAATCACTACAAATTTCCCTTGAGGAAGAACTTGAGGAATATGACATAAAAGAAAATTTTTCAAATATGTATATATATTTTAGTGCAGAGCATATGTCAGTGTTATGCATACACAAATATATGCATTAATATACAATACACTAAATATAATACTCACATTCCCTGTGATCTTTGACTTGATGGAAACATATTTACCATGCAATAAGATTTTAAAAGGTCAAGAAAGAAACCAGGTTTCAGCTAGGATTTTATCTTCTATGAAAAGTATTTCCAATTACTCTTTTGAGACACCACTTAGAGCTGTGGAAATCCAGTACATATTCACTATCACAGACCATTACTTGACAGTGACATATATCACTCCTATCTAATTCATATATTTAATTTTCTGGAAATCTAATAACTCTCAAACCCATTCTTTCACTCTGATAGCATAATTTTTTGATATATAAAAGAAAAAAAGAAAAATCTTTCTAGTTTCAGAAACTGATAAGAATCTTTCCACATTGTCCATCTGTATACAGGGATTTTTCAATACAAGCTGAATTTGTTCATCTTCCTGCTGGAATCAAAGATTAGAGGGCTTGTTTCCATACCTGAAATATAAAAGAAAAAAATTCAGCTAAAATGAGGCTCACATCCCCTTAAAAAAGCCCAAAATCTTATCTCAAACATAAACTCTCACACACATATCTGTCATCACAAGAACTAAATACATTCAGTAAAGGATAAGTGACTCCTTTTTCTTTAAAAAAAAAAAAAAATTCAATTTCTTATGGAGTTTAAAGAAACTCTGCTGGAATCGATCCCTAGTGTTGTATTAACTCAAGTTTCCCATTGTATTTTAACACTTTAGCTTAATATCAAAACGTTGAATTCCTACTGACATATAGAGTATGTGGCACTTTTCATGTCACCAAATGGTTGTGAAGGACAGAAGAAAGTCCCCGAAGGCTCTCCAAAAACTAACAGAAGCCTCCAATTTATCCACTGTCTTTTGCCTAGCTTGCTAAGGTCAAAGTTCCACCGTTCTTAAGTACCCAAGAAATGTCTACAGCCATGCATAAAGCCTGCATCTCAGCACCTCTGGAAGCAAAACACTCTTTTTCCAACTGTGCTTTCTTTAACATCTTACTTTTATATGGAACCTGCTGCAGCCTGAAATATGTCAGAGAAAAGTAGGTAACCTACCTCTGCAAAGAGTTTTCTACAGGAATTTTACATGAAATTAAAAATGATTAAAGGAAATTTAGCTTCTGATGTGAATGCAATTACAGGTCTAATTCTGCTTTCCAGGCGTAGAATTTTATAATTCCATTTAATTCATTGTAATGATGATGAAATAAAATTGGACTAATAATACACTGGAGATGTTTGCACCAGTGGAATCCCTCAATAGCAGTGAAGAGAAACAGGCAATTATTGTCTAGCTGCTTGGAAGAACAAGGAAGGCAGAGTTATTATTTAGAATAGATTAATAACGCTGGAATTAAACCAGGAAAAAAAAACTAAAGTCAGGCTTAATTTAAGGGAAAACACTATGAAGACTGTCGAATACCCTAAAAAGGGAAATTAAACAGTCTTGTGAGACTAACAAAATTGCTATTGACTTTTTGTGTCCATTGCGGAAGATCAGCTTTTAAAGATGTTCAGTAGCCCATTGTGAGAGACTGGAATGTTAATGCTTATAGATTCAAACACACCTATCACCAGGGGCTACAGCTAGGTGTTGAGACTCTTAAGGGGCAAATCCTGTGAGGTGGGATAGTGCTTTTCATCATGCCAAAGCCCTTAAGCCAGTGACAGCTGTGAATATTCCCCTCTGGGGAAGGACCAGGACATCCACATGTAGGCCTGAAGGTATTCATCACTCCTGAGGAGGCAAAATTGACTCATCTACATTGACATAAAGGCAGGTGTAACATCTTAGAAAGTATCATCAACTATTAAAAACTCCCTAAGTATTCCATCACGCATAGCATTACATCATTCATTATGAAACTCCCCAAGCCAGGGAAGGCACTGAGGCATTCCCATCGAGCCTGAGCATAATATTAGCACACTGGGCTTTGTGTTTTGTGGGCTTCCCCAAGCTTGGACAGATCACGATTGTGACCATCACTTTGACAAAACTGGTACCATCACGACTGTTTATAAACACTTATCATTTCAAGTCTTCTTTCACTCTAAACCACCCCAAGGAATCTATTAACAAGTACCTGGATTACTCTCACCATCATGTGTGGGTCATAACACATATTTTTTGGACAGAATTGGAAAATCTGATTATAGTTTTCTGCCCCTTTAGCTTCTCCACACAGAGCAGCAGTTGAAGAAGACCTCACTATCTCAGTTTTGTGTCAGGGAAAAAGACGCGATGAACACTTTATCTCTTAAGTCTTCAGGTTTACTATCTTATCAGAAAACCTCGCACCGTCTGCACAGGACCTAGTACTTAGGAAATCCAACCATCAAAATGGCCATAAATGCACAGTTTCAAGGTCTTTTATAATCACTTCTGTCCAATCAACAGTAGAAACGTAACTTCTTTTCTTTTCTTTACCAATTCCATTTCTTGTCCACCTACGTAACTAAAAGCTGCAGCAAATCTCACCCAATCATCATGCTAATAACACAGGAGAGAAAATGGAGTATCTGAAGAAGCACCATGAGACAATGCCCTGGTCTCTCCTTCTTGACTCCATGTTAACTCCCTAAAACCTAAGTTTCTCACCCTAGTGATATACTACATTGCTTTCTACTATCAATCTTTTGCTTTTTTGGATTCTGGTTTATCTAGAGATTTTGGAAGCTTTCTTCATGGGTGAGGGTCAAAGTCAGTGTTTTCCTGGAGGTCAGGATACCCCAGAGCAGTCAGAGGGTTATTTCTCTGCTTCCAGATTCCTACATCTGATTAACTTTCTTACAGCAGAGGTGTATGAATGGCTTTGATAATGAATGATGAATGATGTTCTAAGTGAAAATGAGCTCTTTCATCTGCAGGTACTTCTTTAAACTCAAACTTGAAGATTATTCAATATTAAGATAGCTTTGACTTTTCAGTGCCAGAATACTCTTTTCCAGTTCAGAATCCCTAGATGTTTGTCTTCTATCCAGCTGGAAACTGTCTAACAAGTGAGCAGAACTGAAAGGGTTGCCTGGCCACTGCTTACTCAAACATATCTTCAGACCTTAGCTCTCTGACACAATACAGGATATCCTCAGATCAGCAGAAACTGAAACTGACTCATTTTGCTGTATCTTTTCTATCTTTACTGTCTCAGAATCTTGGTAACTATTTGCTAATTTAATTTGTTGTGACTAATACATTGTTCCAGTGTTTCCTGCTGTTATAGTCTGCTGGAGAATTTAGTTATAATGATGGCTAAACTCAACAGCAAATTTTAACAGCGGGAATTATGGAACCATTATGCAGAAAAGTCTAGGAAATTATGTAATTGTATCTACCACAACATAAATCTCAAATATATTAAACCTGTCTTTGTTACTTTGAAACTGTTAGCCTGGGTGTCTGCCAAAATGTAAAATTCACAAAGGCTTTTTTTAAAAAAAAATATCCCATGAGAATTTCAGAAGATTATTATCTGAAACTCTAGATCTGTATTAGCTCTGCTGATAGGAAAAAAAATGCATTTGTTTACACTAACCGGATGCTTATCATGGGTAATAAATAACATCACAAATATTATTCAAATGTTTTAGAAAATATTACTAATAAGCATATAATCCAAAGTGATTTATAAATGCATAAAAATATCAGATTACCAAATATGAGAACATTTACAAAGTGAGCCAAAGAAGGAGCAAATGCTCGTCAGACACTGAAAGGCACAAACAACTCTAACAAGCTTTCACTAAAAATGCATATGACTGCAAAAATAAAGAAAATAAAGAAATGTGGGACTGTAATTTGATAACACTGCAAACATTATATAGTGTGCTAAATAATTTGCCAAGCAAGTGACGCATTTTGCAAATAGCAAGAGACAAACTTCAAAAGCTTTTCCAACCCTCTGCGTACAAAGCATCCAAGTCTTTAATCAACTTTCTTCTATCCACTTTACCTAATTTCCTTATCCTAAACTATTTCACACTTTACTAATCCCTACAGTTTGAATTCCCTGGGTTTTTTTCAACCCCAAGTTCCTTCCACTGCCCTGTTCTCCTTCCAGCTCCACCACTCCTTTCATCTTTTCAAATATCGTTACTATGCATCTTCGACAGAGTCTGCAGTGACATTTCATAGGCTCCAAGAGGCAGCTGTTGCACAGTTAAACTCTATGGAATTCTCATCATCAAAATGCACTACATGTTCCACAGCATGTGAGAGATTGGGTCTGGAGGGCAACAGAATGACTTCATTCTTTCAATCAGATCTACCGTGTCAGATTTTTCCCTTTCCTTCTTCATGTCTTATCACCATCTGGTGGCAGAACCTCAAAACACTGCTCTGGAACCTACAGAGCTGCCAGCTCCAGTCATGGATCCTACGGAGCTGCCGGTGCTGTGGATTGGTTGGGAAATCACCAACCTCATGTCATCTCTGACTTACGTGTGGTTCTTCTGCTGCTGGCACATATTGCAGATACAAGTAACATCACTTTCCAGAAGAATTATCAACATCCAACTCTATATTTTATCTAATTTATCAGACTCCAGTGAGGATCAGCCATGCTCCTCTCAAAAAAAAAAACAAAAAAAAAAAAAAAAAAAAAAAAAAAAAAAAAAAAAAAAAAAACAAAAAAACAAAAAAAAAAAAGCAGAAAGCAGAATTAAAGGAATACACACATGTATTAAACACCTCAACTGTTGCTATACCCTTCCAGGTTTTCTAGATTTACACTGCATGCTTGATCACCAGCAAAACATTACCTGGCTATCGTCTCTTCTTCCAACCAAATCTTTTTCAATTACTAGCAGTATGAGAAGAGCTGTGTGAAGTATAGAAAGAGCTGTGTGCAGAGAGGCAAAAAAAAAAGAAAACCAAAAGAATCCATGTTGTTTGAAGGATGGGGACACTTGTGATAGAAATAAAATATGTATTGTTAGAAAGAGATACAAAAATAAGAGCTAAATTGTAAGATTAAGTAAGGAGAGTTCAATCCTGATTTATGGGTTTGTACCAGACATGTGGGCAAGCAGCTACTCAAAAAACATACTTCCACACAATAGTCTGTGCTTCAGCATTATGGGCTTTTGACTTCAATCACATTCCAGGTGGCTTTCCAGCATGAGAATGAAAGGTATGTTGTTAATTTCAGGTCCTTTCTATGCTGGTATTTAGAAACTGTTTTTGTGCTTGCACTGGTTAGAAAATAGTGAGTGAAGAAGCTATCTGGATAGTTGAAATTTAAACCTATGAAACAATTTTTTCACAAATCTATGCATTCAACATTAAAAAAATTCTAAAAAAAAATTCTAAAAAAAATTTTTTAAAAACCCAGCAGGTTTTATTAATTTCTTCACTAAGATACATATTAGTACTGTCTCCAAGGTCTCATTATGGGCTCTTGTCTACACTCAAAATTAAAACAAGCATGTTTTCTTACACAAATACCACACTTGTACCACCTCCTGCGGAGACAATTATAAACTACCATAATGATTTATTGTAACAATTGTAATTTCTAATTTAGATTTTAATTTATTTTTTAATATTATAAAAATTATAAAGGTCATTCAAAGTTCTGCACCATCCAAGATTCTGTTGCCTGAATTTGTGAAGATCAGTCATTATTTACTTATTAATTATTAAGATCAGTTATTAGGAACAAATCTAAGAGATATGGGGCTTCATCTGTGTCTGTGCATTTGCCTTTTAAATAAATTTAACTCTCTGGAAATAACTAGGGCTTGGAAACAACTATAAAAACCATAACAATCTCATTTCAAGAAATTTTATTTAAAGCCATATTCAAAGTGTGCTAGAAATTGTAATATAGCCTAACTATCAGCTCTGACTCTAAAGACTTATATCAAATCCTTCTGCTCTCCCTTGGAAACTTGATAAATTGAGTCAGTAGAGAGAACACCAAGTAAAGAAAACTGAGTCTTATAGGGTAGCAATGGCACAGTTCACAATATGAATAAAGAGTAATATTTATCATAAATTTAAAATATGCATTTGGAAAGAAAATACATGATTCAACATGAAAGTAAGTCCTTATAGGCTAGTCTGTATGGTGAATTAAAATTTAGACACATAAGTCTGGATAAGATAAGAGACATTAAAATTGCTGTCCTCTGTTTTTTCCTGATGGTTGTTGGATTGTTGGGATTTTTTTCCAAAGTGAAGGTTATATAATTATTGTACATGACTTTTCATTGCCCCTTTGAGATTTTCTGGGTATGAATAACTAATTATTTAAAATTTCACATAATTAATATATTGCTTCTGAGGAATTATATAAATTTCTCATTAATTTTGAATTCTGTCATGTCCTTTTTTAAATTACAAAAAATCAGCTTTTATACTACTTTATTATTTATCTATTTTTATATTTCAACCAAAGGAAAGTAAGTACATTTCCTGAAGTAAGAATATTATATATTATATTCTCATTTATTATTATTTCCAGACAAATCTGGCACTTTCTGAAGAAAAATTACCTCACAGGTAATATAAAGATAGGAAAATAAAACTGTATTAAAGAACCAACATGACTGCCTAATTTTATGAAGTGTTGAAAAGCAAAGGAACAAGGAAGAGCATGATCTCAATTTATGAATACTTTCTTCAAAATGAATAAAGGAAAGGAATCAACTTAAATAGATGTAAAGAATTATTTTCCCCACTAAAGGACTCACTGGATGAAATTCTATGGCCTGTATTGATCATGAGGTCAGAGTGAAAGTTTATCACAATGCATTTCTGGTCTTAAGCCTGTAAATCAGACTACCTAAGGATGAAAATTCAAAGAGACTATTATAACTAAGGAGAAAAGAGTTTAACTGAGACTTAAAAAGAAAAAATTCTTAATAGTAAGAGCCTGGATATCCATGTCTTTTACTATACTTTTCCTTCCTTCTTCAGAAATATACACGTCGAAAGTTATTGCATGTCCCACCTTTAGCAATTTAGGATGACAAACCATCAAAAAAAAGGTTAGATTTAGAGGTTAGTGAGTATGTTGTATAAGTAAAACTGCAGAATGCAAAGGTCAGACTAGGTGACCCAATGGAGTTTTTTCTCTCTTTTTATTATCTGTGATTCAGTGATCTGGCATTCTTCCAAAGACACTTCAACAATTCTTCCATCTTTGCTTCCATAGATGTAACCCAAAGGGAAGGCAGTGATGTAACAATCCCAACTACATAAAGAAATATTGTACATGTGGAAAGTGACAATACATATTTAAGTTACAAATCAGGGGACAGATTTACAAAATATTTTATCAGCCAAAAATGCAAATATGTGTTTGCTGAGATTAATAGAAATAGGTAACTGAATACTATTGAAAATCTGCATCTTAATGTCTATAAATACTCTTGTTAACCCACTACTTAGAATGTGATGTTTTCCCTATGTAAAGAACTGAGCTTCTCTGGATGGTTTTCAGTTAAAATAAAGTGAAAGTCAAATGGATGAGTTCATGCATGTGCTGCAACACTTTTGATTTGAGAAAGTCAGAATATAGTCAGATTATATAAATAGTTGTGCTTGAAATATTATTTTCAAATCATAGATGTAATAGTCACAGTTAAGCTAGGAAATAAAATGTTGCTCTTAGGTACATATCACTCCAGGCACTTAGGTACATAACACAGAACAGCCACAGGAACAGGAACACAGCCTAACTGATCTTAACACTTAGCAGTTTGCTGAAAGAGAGGAGTGAATTTAAGAGCTATGGAAAACAACTCTAACACTAAATGTAGTTGTTGCACAGTAACATACAAATATACTTCCTTCATGCTGAGAAGTACCAGTGCAGTGTAAAATAAAGCAGCCTAGGCTTCAATTGTTGCACATCTTTATCATATTATTGTCTCAGTCTTACAATCTCATCTGAAGTACAACAAAATTATCATTTTACTTTTAATTACAAAAAATTACAAAAAAAGCCAGCTTTTATGCTACATTATTATGTACCATTTTTTATGTTTCAACCACAGGATTATAAGTACATTTCCTGAAGTAAGAAAAGAGGACTTACTATTTCATATATCAGTTTTATTAGTTGAGCATTTCATATGCAAAACAGAGGAAATAAAGACATCTCCACATTTTCTCATTTTCAGCAGCATAATCTCATGTTTCTCAAGGTGTCTTTTGAAGGCTAGTTTTCAGGGTTCCTAACAAAACATTCTCTACAGTTCTATGTTTCTTCTCAGCTTGATGTTCAGTCTGCATTTTCACTTTCCCACGTTGCCTGCACCTACAGCTAGTACTCCTTCCTCTCAACAAAAGGGCTTAGTAGATTATTTTTTCCTGAGGAAGTTGCATATTCTTCCCTTTGGTTAACCTGCAATGCAGTGGGATACACTGCAGTCTTTTCCTGCTAGAACAGATTTTTTTTACTGTAATTCTTTCCCATTCTTCATGGAATTCTATCCTTACCAGGAAATAAAAGTTGCTAGAAAGCACCTAGTCTGATATTTTGCTTTTGACTGGCTGCTTGTAATGTCTGCCTGATTTTGTATTGCATGTTGATAAGACCCCTTGAGATCAGTAGGCACTTTGCATAGTGGGATATAATACTTTACTATGTAAACTCAGTCTATTTTAAGTCTTCAGTCTTTTAAAAACTGTTCAATTTTTGCAAAACATGTTATTTTGGATTTTTAATTGGGAACAAAGTTGCTATAATTTGACTAGCAGAGGTAAGTCCACTTACAGGTCAGTAACTAGGTTTCTTTCAACTAAACTCTCTGAAAGGAACATCTTATATATGTTCCAAGAGCTTTCTTTAAAAATACTAACTCTAGACACAAATCATAACCTTCTTTGGGATTTTGTTTAAAATGTATCTGGAAATTACATCAACCTTTACAAAATAATATCTTGTAGGGAGCTTGTTTAGAATGGGGGAAAATTACTTCACTGCTCCCTTGAGCCCTGGGGAAAATATCTTACAGCCACATTTCTCATTTCCATGGGAAGGCTGTCCCTAGGTTATAGAGTTCACCTTACAAAAAGGACTGACTATCCTCTTACCCCTCCTGACTGAGACTGTGCCAAAAATACATAAAGATTTCTTGTATTATGGTGATGGGCAAAAGCAAGAGGAAGACAAAATATGTTTCTGTAGTGCAATGTTTAGCCTAGTGGTCAGTGGTGGAAGAACAAAAACTAAGGTCTCAAGGTACCTTGAGCTTTTCTGTGGTACATAGGTAAATAGGTACATCTCCTATGTAACAAAAATATGTGCTAGAAGCAAGCATCAGAATAATGGCATCTCTGCTCCAGCATAAATAAGATCTTATCTTATAGAGCTCTGACTCTCTTTCTTTATTTTCCATTTCAGCTTATTTTACCAAAGTGAAAAGGTGACATATAACTTTGTTATCATTCTCTACAGGTCTTGAGCTGAAAGCAAGTAAGCTGATCACGACGATCACCCTTTGACACACATATTAAAAATCAAAATGATCATAAATCAAAATAAGTGTCTCCTTTGTCTCAATACCTACAAATATCCAGTGTAACTTATATTGAAGACAATTACTGGGCACTGCACTTGAACTTTATTTCCCCTAAGTGGAAGGTTTCAGCTTTAATTTTTAAATTTTCCCTTGTGATTAAGTGAACATAGAGGACTTCTACACCTGCTGTGGAGAACTCTTCCCCATGAGAAAACACCACCCAGTTTTCACACCAAGGGGCAACACTCACTGGGGAGACATCTTTTATCATTGTCTTCCTGCCACAACATTTTTTCCTGTATTATTTAAGTTCTGACTGTATCAGGTCATCAACTGTGCAGTCGTTTGTCAGGAAGCTGGCTTAAACTAATCAAATACAAAAGATTACAGCCTCAACATTAGGGCATATCAGTGCAGGAAATCTGCTCAGAGCCACCTGTTCTCCTACAACCATGTAGCTCTGTAATACACCATTGTCACTGCTAGTAGCAAGCCATAAGCTTTGTACTGAATTTGTACTCCCTCAGGATGGAAATTTGCCAGGCTTACTCTGTTCAAACCTCTGCCTGCAGGTTTTGTTTTACTTGGTGTCCTGGTTTCCTTGGGGGTAGAGCTAATTTTCTTCTTAGTAGCTGATACAATGCTGTGATTTGGATTCAGTATGAGGATAATGTTGATAACTCGCTGATGTTTTTATTGTTAAGTAATGCTTACCCAAAGTCAAGGATTTTTCAGTTTTCCGTGCTCTGTCAGTTGAGGAGGTGCACAAGAAGCTGGGAGGG
>VWZN01001658.1:81578-98800 GCA_013396955.1 Regulus satrapa
GATTGTACTGTGGATCACTTGTTTTTTTAATTTTACTCCTCTCTCTCCTTCTTTTCATTGCCATTATTATTATATTTTACTTTATTCCAGATATTAATTAAAATTTATTTAAATTATTTGTATTTCAGCCTATGGGTTTTATGTGGGGTGGGGGAGAAGGAGTAGTGAGCAAGCAGCTGCAAGTTATTTAGTTGTCATCTGGGGTTACACCAAGACACTTGCTTTAGCAGTAAGCGCAGTGTTTTTAATTGTCTCTTGCTAATTTGTTTCATTTTTGTTGATTTTTGTATGATGTCACCATAGCTTTACAAACCTAGCATAATAATGTAGCATAGGAAATACAAGCCTGCCATGCAGAGGTCGTAAGAGGCAAAGACAAAGAATGTGGTGTGGAGGAGAATTAGCATGAGAAGAAAAAAGAAGAGGCATAGACTGGCTCTGGAGGCTGCACAGCTGTAAACAACTCCTCAGTGTTAAAGTCCATTAAAGAAATGCAGATTTAGAGATGGCCAAAACTAAGTTTAGTGGTAGCTAAGAATACAAAGAAATACTGTCTAAACTACATAGAAAATACCAAGTATGGTAAACTGTGATTAGCATGGATCTGCAGACCAACAAAGAACCAAGATGTACAAGAATGTTAGCTAAAATACAAAAAGATACATGTGAATCCTTGAGTGAAGGAGAAATCATCGTCATGAACATCACACCACCCAGTGATGGACTTCAAGTGCTGACAGCTCACTGTTAACCTCCTCACCAGAATGAAAACACTGACATTAGGGCCAGAGAAGCACCAGAAAGGTGAGTTTGACATCAGGAACTGGAGAGACAGTTAGTGCATATATAACAATTTAAACTATCTTATTATCTCTGCTTTTATTGTAATAGCTGCATCTGGATTGTTATTAAATTCTTACATTTCACTTATCTAAAGCCTTTCTGGATTTTTATATATGTAGGCATATGCCTACCTCAGGTGCATTTCTCTTTGCCCATGAAAAGTGATTTTGAGCATATCATGGTTTCTGAGAGTTTGATTCTCACTGGGAGTACCACCATGGGTTACACTAGTTTACTGGAAAGAAATTCAAGTAAAACCAAGAAAACAGAACAAAACAAAAATCAAAATAATTTCCTACTGCAAAAATAAAAAGTATAAATAAATATCAAAATTCAGGCACAACAGTTCAACTGTTGAATTTGTACAGTAAATATTTTATTTACTCCACTTTACATAAATACTTCCATTCTCTTTTCAGTGTATATTTACGTTTTAAAAATTCTTCAGTAAAACAATGCCACCTAACAAGTTAGTTTATTTTGATGCACCAGAACCTGAATGGCAGTCCCATACAATTGTAAGTTTGAAACAAAACCAAGAGGGACTGAGATTCTGAGAATTCTGGAAATATCAATGACAATGTAGTTGGAAGCACTTTATTCAGGGCCCAATGTTCGAGAAAGGAAATCCTCCCAAAAGTCCTCTAGTAACATTTATGTCACAACATGTGTGGGAGGACTGACGGAATGAAACAATCCTTAGACTAGCTTAATCCTGCTGGGGAAAATTTCATCCCTGCAGTCCAAAAGTGATTAGGGTACCAGAAAGACATGCAGTGCCATCCCTAGTCCTTTTTCAGAAAGGAGAAGCTTCATTTTAAGCAGCATTCAAGAAAATTTTGAATAAGGCTGATGAAAACCCATGTAGCAGTTAAGTCCAGTGTCAACCCTAAAATCAGTATGGTAGCCTCAGATTTCTCAGTCCTTTCTTAGGAAAAGAAAAGAAAAGAAAAGAAAAGAAAAGAAAAGAAAAGAAAAGAAAAGAAAAGAAAAGAAAAGAAAAGAAAAGAAAAGAAAAGAAAAGAAAAGAAAAGAAATAAAAGAAAAAAAAGAACACAAATCACAGCTTTAAAAGAATTCATGGTTGTCGAGAAAAATAAGTCAACCTTTTCTTATTTTTAGTCTTTGCATCATCTGTAGTAATTTACATGAATTTAGCATGGTGTAAAATCACCCCAAATGCTGAGGAAACAGAGAATTTTGAACTGTAGCCTTGTTTACTGATTTTGAATAAAACAAAAGTACATTACTGTCTCTGGAAAAGCAGTCAAATGCTTCAAAAGCACACACATATATTCAGACACATAGTGAGGTGCTACCTATAATTTTAAGATTCTAGGGTAAGCTTCAAAGGAGTGCAGATTCCCCATATAAACAAGTAGGAATTTAAAATTTAAAAAAAAAAAATTTAAAGAAAATGTCCTTCTATAGATTGATTTTAGAGAACATTTAAATTAAGCCTAGATGCTGCCTTATTTGTGCACCTTTAATCACCTTTTAAAAGACGTGTCCATGGCCCCCATAGGGGATATATGTTACTGGGTACCAAATGCAAGTATCATGAAAAATGTTGACTACAGCTACTGAAAATTATTCTTTCATTCTGTCACCATAATGTAAACAAACATTCAGTTCACTCTGGGTGAGAAGAAATTGAAAGTAGCACTATTTTTGTCCTTTAAGCACACAAAATGGAGATGGAAAATGCTTATATAGTCCTATCTTATATTATACAATGAACTGTTTAAAGCAGTGGAAGTATATCATTTCCTTTGGAAGATGGCTTACATTGTAAAGGTTTTTGCATAAAAGGTGAGATTTAATTTCTGTTTTCCTATTTAATATAATAGCAAGAGAAGTTTCTTTTTTATCATAAAAAATAATTCCAGCAATATTTGTTTTGCTAATAAGCCTATATTTTCAGAACTATATTTGCATGTACTCAAGCACTTTTATCAGTTATAATTTAGAAAATTTAAGATTTTATAATTTTGCCTCATAAATGAATTCCTTCTACCTACTGAACCAGCCTATTTCTTTTCTTTTCACCCATCTTATTATAAGTCAGTTTTTTTCTTCTGTTATGGCATGTCCATCAGTCTACCTTTTGCTCAGAACACAGTGTTGCCACAGGCATTTTGGATCCTTCCCCATTTGGTTTCCTTTTATAAAGAAAAGTCGAGTGCCTGTCAAAGGCAGGTGCAACTGTAAGCTGGAGTAAGCTACACATAGTGGAGTATCTGGTTATAGTCAGTGCTTCTCATAACCTTTTACAGATCATACGGGATCTACGTAATCAGATGAAAATCCTTTCAATAAAGTAAAACAAAGTGCAAGAATCTGCCTTGGCTGGAATACTCAGTTTAAACCAGCTCCCCTTACCTCAGCTATCTTGACGTGCACGGTCACGATACTTTCAGGTCTCCTGCTCCACACTGGTTTCCTTCCAGTCTTTGCATAGTTAACAGAGTACCTCCCCCTCCATCTTGTCCTACAGGACAAGACACTGACACAGGCTACATTTTATTTTGCTCTCTTGTGAACACTATTCATAAAGACATGCCCATGCCATTCAGCTAATTATTACTATGTAACAAATATGGTACATCAGGACTGCAATCTACTGTAGAGGGTACCAGATGGACAACACATCAAGAATTGCATTTAAGAATAGTACAGAAAATACTACATTCCCAGAGATACTTTCTCATATTATTGCCAGTGTCAGAATATGCAGAATATTAATTTAATCTTTTTCATCATTCCATCACTATGTTATGGATGATCAAATGTTTGCAGCATAATACTTCATTAAATAATGCAGACTCATTTAAAGCAGTATGGGGGATTGCTGACAAATTATTTCTAACACAAGATAGGAATATTCCTTTTTCTGCTACTAATATTTGCTTTTTTTAAAAATTCCATTCCCTTATCAGCTCAGAGTTTCACATGACTGAAATTAGCAGCATTAATCTTCTACTGTGCAATAAAAAATGTGTATAAAAATTATACAGCAATACCTGTAATACCATCCATTTTCCAATTCAAATGCTAAACTAGACTCTCACACTGCTGCTTGGACACATTACTCTAGCATGGCAAATTTGTCACTATAGGAAGAAAAATGCTTTTCTTTTGTTCCTTGACTCCTTTTTAAGTCAGCTGAAGATCATGTCACTTCTTCCCATTTTAAACACTGGGGCGAAAAGGGAAATGTAGGATACAGGGAAAATCAACAATTTTCTCTTTTTTAAAGGGTGCATTAAAAGATTAGCAGCACACAGAAGGAATAGTATGATTCTGTAAAATAACCCTGTGTCTTGTATTTCAAAATGAAAAAGAGTAATACTAATTCATTCTATTAGGTTAGCTTGCTTTTTCTTTCTCAGATACCAGCATCTAGGATTTGCATAAAATAGAAATTCACTTTTGCTTTGCCATATTATGACATTCTGTACCTAACAAAGGCTGCCTACGTTTTCCAGGTCTTTTTGCCCTTCAAGTAAACTGCAATAAGCAATGGGAAGATGGGTAAAAGGGCCCCGCAGTAAAACACTGCTCTTCCTGAGACAGGAGGAGATTGCCATCTGCTGGTCTCTGGCCTCTACACGAAGTCAGGCAGAGGGTATGCAGTGAGGATCTCTGCAGTGATGTTTTTAATACAGATAATATTTTTCTTCTCCCTGTTTTTCCTAAGCATATATTTGTATAAATAATAAGTATGTATTTGAAAATAAAGCCAGGCTATGTGGTCACCTGCTCCAATCTAGCTGTGCAGGATGCTGATGTGATACATGGCATGTAGCATTCATTTGATGTAAATTTCTGCCATTTCAAAGATAAGACTGAATGGCAATAGTATAATAGTACAGAAATTATAGTTATAAAGTTTCTGATACGTGTATGGACCACATCATACAACTCTGCCGAGGTGTGATTCCTCTGAGTGGCAAAAGAGGGCTGTTGTTTTGGCAGACTATATTCAGCCCTGCCACCACAGCTGCCAGGTAACCCCCTGTTCTTGTGCAGTGATGCATTAAAACACCCATGACATCAGGTTTCTGCATAACATATTCCTGCTCAAGCTCACCTCTCTTTTGGGCATCATGTCTTTCCTGCAGGGCTGTCAGGAAGCCATAGATGCCCAGTGCCTGTGTAGCTAAATTGCCCATGTAAATTAGGATAATGCTAAAATACCGCACTGCGAACAGGAGTGGCTGACACAGACACACTCCGTCTCACCAGCCACTGACCTCTCATGGGGTAGGCAGACAGTACAGCAGCTCTTAAAGTGGCATGACAATGGGCCATTGTCCTGGCAGAGAAATGCCCAGCAGCACTGTGGTCCTGCCTTGCTCCTGGCAGGGTTGCACAGAGGCTGCACAAACAGAAGCAGATGTACACATGCTGCCCCGTGCTAATGCAGCACACTTCAGTTTTCTCATCCAACAGAAAAAAAAGCCTTGAGACAGCACAAAAGGCTTTTAAACCAGCATATTGGAAAAGTATAGGTATAGATGATGCAGAAACATGAAAAAAATATATTTTGCATTATGAGAACCTAAGGAAGCAGGGCAAATTAATACAGCATTTCACCATATTCTGCAGCACTACCAATAAAATCATGAATCTGGAAACAGCTAACAGGACTAACACATCACCCCAACAGGCCCAAGAGCTTAACTCGACACCCCCTGCAATCCAGCATGCTTTCCTGGTTACCTGTGATCTCAGTAAAGAAGCTGCTGGGCAGAAAAACGGGCTGAGAGAACTGAAGACCAGAAATGATTTCTTGACCATTCCAGTAGTTTAGATGTAAGGCAGTTAATCAGTAAATGCAGTACTCTCTGCATTACATTTCAGTTTAATAGGAGCATAAGCCTAAGGCAGCATCAATACTCCTCCGTCTGTAAATGATGTGTGCATCTGTATAGCTGGAATTTCTTGCTTGGTTTTCTTATTGTAGTTTTTTTGCCTTTTTTTTTGTTTTGATTTGTTTTTTTCTGTCTAGAGCAGTACCTTTGAGAGACTAGACTCTGAAAAAACAGACATTTCCATGCAAATGTTAAAGGAAATATTTCACTGGTATGAAAAATTGCTTTGAGCATTTATTTTCCTTGTTTTTCAACAACTGAGAAAAATTGCAAGAAACTGAAATCCTTTTTTGAATGAAATTTCAATCCAGCTTCTATGATATCTATGTTGCCTTCTCTTCCCTAATATATTGTTCAAAATTCTTAATGTTACAATGCATCAGAATTCATGTTTGCAGTCATTTCTCTATAACTACTTCATCTCTTTCCTAATCAGTATGCTGGATGACTGCATATTTAGTACAGATCCCTTACACTGATTCCTTCCTCCCAGATGAATTGTTTAACATTTTTCTACATTAAATTGCATTTTCTACCTGTTAATTCACTTAAATGATCCTAAACTTTTGGTTTGTTTTTTACCACCTGTCATATTTTTTCAGAAAATAAAGAAAAAATAGACAAAAAGTATAGGAAAAAAGTATAGAAAAAGATAAACAAATCTAATAACAGCAACAATATATATTACAGAATTCAGCTGTTTCCAACAGAATCTGTTTCTTATCCATCCTTTTCCCTAGAATAAGGTCCCAATTCTGGTTTTCATTAGCAAATGAAATTAATACTTTGAATTAAATTGTCTGTAATAATATCACAGACAATTCTAAAAGAATGTAATCAGACTTAAATTAAGTGAATGAATGTGTATCTCTTGGGTTTGTAAACATGCATTTACAATCTCAAATAAAAAGTAAGGTCATTAAGGACCCATCTTTATATAAATAATTTATAATTTTGGAATTTGCTTAGAAGAACAACATGGCATTATTTTAAAATGTATATCTGACCAGTATCTGTATATTATAGTAACATTATAATATAGCAATGCCTTTAGGATCTTTATGATCAATCTGATACAGAAAGAAGTCCTGCCCTTGCCTGATCCTGTATGTAGTATATTTAAAACATACTTTCACAGTTTATTCCAGAGAAAAGCAATTTATATTGTCGTCTCTATTATCTGATTAGGCTGAGATTTTACTAACCCATCTATTGCACTGTTCCTCTGACTTTCAGTTGCAGCAGTGCAAGTCCTGTTTCTACAACTCTCCGTTTGTAGCAATAAGGAAACTTTCTTTTACTGAGAATTCATTAAAGGGCAGAAACGGAAAATTCTGTCTAGAAGAGTCAATTAAGTATTAAATTCTTTTATGGAAGATGTATAGCTCCACCACCAGACCAAGACCTCTGCAGCCCTGTTTTCAAATGGCCTTTCAAATTTTTGCTCCCCCACTAGGGCTGCAGCTTTTTTCAGTGTAGGTGACATTCACTTATTGCACCAGAGGGCTCTTTGGCCTTCTTAAGATTTAACACAAGTATTACATGAGCGCTATTGTGGCCTTCTCCATATGCTGAAACAGCCTGTAGCATGTTTTAATGACCCAATTGCCTTCATGCCTTTACAAAGGCATCTGGTTCTCTTTGAATCTTGCTGGTTTGATTTCTTATCACAAAGTCTTCCCTATGAACATGTCATCACTGGCAAGTGCTGTAGGATGGAACAAGTTCTAATTTCTTATAATTGTGCTCCCTGCTTTAGCCATAATGGCATTCATATAAACCCCTCCTGCTAGACTTTATCCTGTCTTTCCAGAGTTCTTCGATCTATAGGCTCAATCAGCCTGGATACGTGTCTTGCACGTTCCCTTTCCTCCTGTGCAGCCTTGTAGAAAGATCACAGTACGGATCCCTACTGCCTCTGTGCCCACTGTAACCAGAGGAGACCCCACTGTGCTCAGAAGTCCAACCACACACAACCCCTCCTTCGCACAGCAGTGCTGCAGCCGAGCAGTTTGCAGGCTGCTGCATTTTTTCTGTTTGTGCTAGTTCACAGAGGTGTTACTGGATGTGTCTCTCTGACCACAGAGAGGCTTGTTTGAGGTGTTATGCACTGATCTGTACTGCAGCCTCCATTACTGCAGCATCTCAACCTTAGCTGACTTTATCCTCATCCTTCTCTAAGACTGGAAGAGTGACAGGAAGAGTGTAGGCACAAAGAGTGAAATAATTGTGCTGTCACACAGAGGTCTCAGTCAGAACAAGGCAGGTGTCCAGCATTTTAAACCAGTATTCACGTCACTTCACCCTATTTCTCAGTACTGTTTTCAGCACAAATCACAGAGTTCTACAAAGGACACACAAGGATTAGAAAAACAGGGGGATATACATGCCTCTGTGTGAATGTCATGGAGATTAGGTGCTGACTTGCATCTGAAGGAGAGAATTTCAGCTAGTGAAAACTGGCCTGATATTATTATTGATATTAGTGAAGCCACATTATTTACAGCTTAGGAGCTAGTTCAGAAGATTCAACCACTGAACATTTCCAGACAGATAAAAAGGGGGCTGTCAGGATTCTGGTTTATGGCTTAAAAATAGTGAGCAGGATACCACAAAGATCTAGGTAGTAATTTGTTAAGCTATGAGGGCAAGACTTAGAGCAAAACTGTGCTGAAAAGCATTTGCATCCAAAGACTGCTGTCACACCAAATGAGCTACCTAGCAACACAAACAGACTCCCCAGTGCTAATGAATTTAAACACAGCTTGGATGCATTACCACCTATGGCTCCTTCCCTCCAAATCACCCAGATGAGCTGCAACTCAATAAAATGAAGTCAGCAAACATTTCTGTATCTGAAGCTGCATTCAGTGTTCAGATTTTTTGTCATTTTTACCTTGAAGTTCATTGCAAACTGTGCCTACTGACACAATTTCTTTCTCTCAGAACAGGATCCTCCTGTCAGTCTTTTCACCTCACTTCTGCTCTGCTCTGCAAAACCAGCTATGACATGCTGCAGCATGTTGGTGGATAGAGAGAAAAAGAAGGAGACCTAACAAGAAATCATTTCCCTTTTGACCTGAGATTGTAAATCTTAGGAAGCATTCTGGCACTCTGTAAGGTTAATACTACAACAAATAGCATATCACATATATAAAGCACTATCTTTTTGTCTGCCTGTGCAGTGAGTGGGCTGAGAGTTTTTCTTTCATATTTCATTTACACCTTGCTGAGTGATGCCATAGAAATGGCAGAAGTTTCATCTCCTCCCACTTCTGCAGCAGCACAATATGTGTAAGAGCAACAGCTCCCACACTGAGCACTGGGAGCTGGAGCCGGATGCTAATCACAGGTTCATTTCTATTTTTCCTACATGACATTCTCAGAAGCTAGAAGATGTCTCTTATTTTCTTATTAAAGCTTGTTGCAGAAATAACATCTGAGTGAAAAACTACCTGAAAACTTTAATCATGTAAATTAAAAACATTGAGGTTTTCCTCAAAAGTTCTTCATAAGGAAAAATGGGAGACCAAATCAAAATAAAATCTGTTCAGGGGAAATGAAATTAAGAGGATAAGCATTTGGATATGAGAAAAAACAGTCTCAAGCAAGCAGAAAGGGGTAATGATGCATAGCCTTTGTTTATCAGTATATCAGAAACTTTCCAGAGGTATAATTGAAAATTCAGGCTAAACAAGGTCAGCCAGTACCATTCAGAAAAAGAAAACATAGAAGACTTAAGTCATGAGCAAGCCCAAGAATGCTGCAAGATGCTCAAGGCAATCACTTTGGTTATCGTTTCAAAGATGGATGATAAAGTTATTGAAAGGTCAGTGCTCTTAAGCCAAGCTGTACTTCAGTCTGAAGATCTTCAGAAAGCAAGCAAAATGGCCCATGAGTTTAGTAATGAGCTCAGAACTGTTTTCATTCAATAGAATCAGTTTGAAATTTGTTAATGTTGGAAGTTACTGAGTAGAGATGCTTCCACCAGATCCAAGGTGTTCCAGATTTGCCCAGTCGGGTTTGTCCATCAGTATAAAAGCATTTCTCTCAAGTTGCCAGAGAAAACTTTGTTAAGTAACTCTCCACAAGCAGTTTCACTAAAGTGACCAAGATCTGAAGCTAAATGTAATTTGAATAACTTTTTCCCATATCGTGTCCCTGTTCACATGGACAATATTTTTCAGCCAACCTTTCACACTACCACTCTACTGTAGCAGAGGAGCCCCAATTTTAACATAAGTGTCAGTGATCCTTGCCTGTTGTGAACAGGAGGGATGACAAAGCTGCCTGTACATTACAGTGAAATGGTGTTTGTAGAGATAAGTAGCAGAGATAGAAGTTCTGTGAACATTTGAGGTATTCAAAAAATATCACTCTCTCAAATACTATGATAATGAAAACCTCAATATCTGCATGAGAAATTATCTATACACATAAAAAGTATTTTTTAGTCACAATTATTACACTTTACTTAGGTATATATTTCTCTTTTAAACTTTTGTTTAATCTAAGTTAAAACACAATTTTTAATTAAACTCCCTCAAAATTGTTTAATTATAAAATTACAGGTATTTTGACTATGAAAAACTTTATTTTCTAAGAACTCTTTATATTGGGAAGTTTATCAACACTGAATCTGGGGATTAATGTCTGATTTTAATAAATAGTAATTCAAGGAGGAAAAAAATTCGCAGTTTTTTCAAGTTTACCTGCTCAGTTTAGGTATTAGCCACATAAGCAAATTTTCTTACTCTTCCAAATTGCGGTTGAACTTCCCAAGATATTGCAAAGTACTGTATCTAATAAAAAACAGAATGAAGACAGTTCAGAGGTCTTTTTCCCAGTCAAAAATACTGCAGATTTAGGAGCCCTAAACTTAGTTTACAGAAAATGGCATTCTAAAGATGAATGACTCCATTATCTTGGAATCACGATCTTGTTCAGAATATAACCACATCGTTTGCCGGCAGCATTCTGTCTTGCAGAGTTTCAGGGCCTTAATGTGCACAGCAATACTCCATTCTCAGCATGCTGCAGGGGCAGCTACATTTGTTTCCTATCTGCAGTGAGAGGTATCTCACAGATCTCATAGCTATGTTCCAAAAAAAAAAACCACAAGAGCTACTTTGATAGACTTTGAGTCTCGCCTGTAAAAGAGCACTGCTGCACTTCAAGACACATGCATGGCAACACCCTGAAACTTGACTTGCCTAAATCAAAGCCAGATTGCTGACAAATCTGGCACAGAACCAACAGAAGTACACTGCATATTAGTGGAACTTTGAGACTGATATGTCTGCTCTCTAGGTGTAATGTGTAAAGCCTAAAAAGAGTCATCAGAATTCTGACTGCAAAGATCAGAGAAATACTTTTGATACGTACCGTGGATTTGGAAGCAGAAGTTGTTACTCAGGTAACATGGACTTCACATCCAGAAAATTTAAGGATTACACACCACTAACACAGTGTCCTACCAAATCCCACCTAGAATGGCTCTCACTTGGGCACACAGAATATCTGACAATTAAAAAAGCAATTACCATGTAAGAGTAATTGGCAGCTGGTCATGCTCCCACTAGCAGAACAGAGTGGGAAAAGAATTGCATGTGGTGTAGGAAATGAGGGGTAGGAAATAGATGATCTTTAATGTCCCTTCCAAATACAAACCATTCTATGATTCTATGAAGAATTCAAGAACATCTCAGATGAGGAGGCTGGCAAAGATGGTAAACTTAAGTCACTAAGTCAAACAAACCAGAAGAGCGTATGCAAAGAACAAAAGGGAAGAATATCTTGAAAAACACCATCAAACATTTAAATGGTTAACCAGTGTGGAAAATCACTGGTATACTCCTATCATTTGTTAGACTTTATGGAAATATTGATCACAGCAAGCATTTTAGAGCTTGATATTTTTATGCAGAAAGAGTTGACAAAAGCTTTGGAAAATAGAAGCTTAAGGACCATGAATTAGATGCACTGAACACAAATTCCTTTAACTGTCAGATGCTTAATTCCAGAGTCAAATATTGAGTTGAACGACCAGAGGTTTTAGGCTATTGAATTCACACAAAAATTGAAAGTGAACATACCAAAAGTTGCTTCTGACTTTCAAATGCTCTAAACTGGACCTTTCTGCACTACTACAAAAGCACTTGGAAAGGTATTAGCTGATACTCCTGATGTTCCAAGATATAAGATCTTTCAGAATTCTTCTCATTTCAACATGAGATAACAGGGAACATAGAGGATAGATTTACCTTACAACACACATTAATCTAAACAGCTACCAAATTAATTTCTTAGTCAGGGTGGCAGGGAAGGATGCTGCAAAGTCACTGCAGGGCCAATACAAATTGTGAAATGAATAGCAAACACCTCAAGTGAAAGAACATTTGAAATAAAAATAATCACAACATGTGAGGTTTGACGCAAGTTCCAATGTTTGGATTTCTGATTTATTTCACTTGTAAGCCCTTTTGGTCTCCCTATGTGTTTTTAGCTTCTACAACATAAATGATCCGTATCCAATTCAAAGTAAAACTAAAAAACAGAAGTAGCAAAAACTCTGCTGTACTCCATTTAATTTTGGGAGCATGAGAAATACCCAATTTTCATGTGTTCTTTCCTAAAATAAGCTCAGTGACTAAGGCAAGGAATACATTGTAAATGGTCTGATACACAACGATCCTTTTAGCAGCAGAATGGAGAATGATACCAATGTGCTTTCTGTGGACTCAAAATCCATTGAAAATGTCACATAAAAATAAATAATTGCATGGAAGAGCTGAAATGCAACAACAGTATCTAAGAATATAGATGGTCTGTGCTTTCAAAGAATGTTGCTGTTTATAGATTCGTCCAAATTATGTCTGCTATCTTGCATTTGTGACTTTTTCATATCCTTAATGTGCATAAGCATGAAAACAAAAGAAATAAATAGCACTGGAAATATCAGTTATATGACTGCATGTATAGTTGGCTTAAAAGAAAAAAACCAAATCCTTGACAGACACAGGCAATTTCTCATTAAACCTTTCATTTATTTGAAAGCCATTTTTATCATCAATAAAAACAAAATTTCAAGATGTTGTGAACAGCAAGTTTTGTCTTAGCTAATCATCACCTCTTCCCACACCCAGGAACAGCCACAGCAATGGATGGCAATAAGATCTGAAGTTATGATGTTACCATCTGTGCCAGGAAAAAATGTTTAGGAATGTATAAGCCAGAAATGAGATGGCTGCAAATTTTTTGCAGGCTTATTATTTCTCTGTAATATTTTACAATTTTGAAAATAAAACTGTGTAATTAGAAAAAAATTATGCACGTACTGGCTGAATGGCTCATACACAGAGCATATAGATAGTTCTTGTTTCTCCTGTGTTATTCTGTTTATAAAGGAAGCCAGAAAATACGCGAAGAGTAACAACATTCTAAAAATGAGCATTAAGACCTGCACTGTACTTATAAAAGAATAACATGTCCACAGTTTTTGCAAATCAATTATTTTTTCTCATAAGGAAAATATCTTTTTCCTATATAATGCAATCTTTTATCTCAAAATAGATACTCTTTACTTCCATGGCATAAATTACTGGAAAACACAATTAGATCCCTGTGCTACAATTTTAAGGTCACTGGCATAAAAGTTTCTTCCATATTCCTAGCAGTAATTTTCTGAAAGCTGTTACTAAAATGAGAACAATTATATACAGTTTTATAGCATGTGGATGCAAAAGAACTGCTTATCGGTGTCTAGACACTGTCTTCCATAAAATTCATGGGCCTACGTGTTGTCTCTGAGTGCTGCATTTAGCCTTGGGATCTCTGATTTAACTGACAGATGTGCATAATCTCAGCCATTGGTTAGCTCCCTTGTAGCTAAACAGGTCTTCAGATATATGTGCCAAAACTATTCCAGCTGAGGGACCAAATTCAGTAATTCAGTTCATTACATTTCCTCAAGATCTGGATGTTTTAAGTGGCAGCTTAGTAAGGATAGAAACTCTAAGGATATAAGCCCAACTTTACTCCTCCGGCTGGATCCAGAATCCATTTCTGTTCTGCAGCAAAGGCCACTGATGTCACAAATGTTTGAGTTCACACATTTCTGACAGCTATGTTTATAAGAATCTAAAATCGAGTTTAGCCCATAATATTTACCTTTTCCTCTTGGAACAAATGTTAGGCTGGATAAATAACACTTTGTAGTAGTATACTCAATCAAGTATAACAAAGTAAATGCTGCAAAGGTAGAGTTATATGGAAGAGCCATGCAGTGGGAAATGACAAGATACTTTGTTCTATGACAATCAGAATATAACTATGAAGACTGTTAAGGTTTTGGTTTTTCCTTGCTTAGGTTCATATTTCAAAAACATAAATTTACACAGGACACTGTGCATAAAAGCAAATTTTTACATGATTGTGCTTACATCAATATATAATTAGCATCGAACTCTCCCCATCAGATACTGAAGTGCTGCTTAAGATTAGTAAAGCAGAAACACAGAAAATCCTTCTTTACTGAAACAGTGATTTTTACATTAACTCGAAGAAAACCAGTGACCGAGTAAATAAAATTTCAGTTGTAACACAAAGGCATGATCTTCATTACTGAAACCTGAAATAATATTGACAGCAGATTAAGTTCCTCACTAGGTGACTAGGCTGACAGTTAAACTTCTTTTGGATTTGGTATGGCATGGCATGGATTTGGCTGGCATGAAACAAGCATGCTCCAACAGTGGTACAGATAGATACATGAAATGAAATGCTTCCAGTTCACTTAGTCCTTTGTCCCAGAGAGGGGAGACCTTTCCCAGCAGTTGGTGGAACCTTACATAATTTTCCTCCAGGGCAGCGGTCCCAGCATACATTTCAGTTGAGGGCACTCCTGGGTGGGTGACCCGACCCCACTCCACTCCCTCCCCTTGCAGACAGAGCCCAGTGTAAAGAATGAGCCAGGTGGCACAGAGGGGAATGATTTGACAGGAGGCAGGAGAGCCCATTGTCTGCTGTTGCAAACAAGGCTGATGGCTGCTTGTGGTGAAAGCAGCTGAGATCTCCGTCATGGAAGCTACCACAACATCAAAAGAGATATAGGGAGACGCCATCCAGCTGCAGCTCCTGCTCCAGCTGCAAGGCCTGAGGCAAGAGAGGTGACTATTCTGATGCACTCACCTTGTACTAGGTGCCCTGTTCCCTCCACTGCTCCAGGGCACCCAAAAGAATCTGAAGGGGAATGAAGAGAGAATGAGAACCTGAACAGCAGTGCCCAAGACAGAACACATATGGGATGTGAACAAAAAGCTTTTCATATAAACATTTTAACATCATCTCAGTAGACAGGTACCACTTCTTCACAAGCTTGATGGGGATCTGATTATTGTTGAAAACCCCATCTCAGGAGCATCAGAAGGCAGGCTTTTTGACACCTCTGCAAATTACCACTTGTCGACTGTAGTCCTTGAGGAATCATTTTGTCTCCATTCTACAAGCCAGGGTGCAGCTCAAGTCTTTAGAATTTGTGACTGCTGAATTCAGGAATTCTTGTTCTGGCAATTATAGATTACATATTATTATAATACTTTTAACCAAAAAAAAAAAAAAAAAAAAAAAAAAAAAAAAAAAAAACCTGTGGGGGAGGGGTTTTTTTTTTTTNGCTGTGGCATGGTTCTGATTTCTTTCCAAAACCTTTCCCTACTTCTATGAGTTCTCTTTAATGCATGTGCACACATTTTTTTTAAAAATGCACAATCAAAAATTAGAATTTTATAAATGTGTGAAATAAATTCAGCTCTACCAAGTCTCCTGTACTCTGCTGCCAGCTCAACAACCACCAGTCAGTCTCCTCATCATTAGTGGACCCAAGGTAGTACAGGCCTCCCACTATAAGCAGAGCCTTTAAATAAATGTTTATCATGCAAAGAGAGAAAATAAATTACTTTTAAATATTTTTCTCTAGTCAAGCTCAGTGTGTCATCAAACTCTCATAAAAATGGATGTTTCTACACAATTACTTGTACTCTGAACTCAACCACTTCATCTAATAATTGATGCCTCCTACTCGCACACGTTTGCTTAAGTTCTTTAGCCTCTTCTGCTAGGAATATTGTAAAAACTACATGTGCAGATATGTAGGAGTAGGCATATATATATATATTCAGGACAAGAATGTTTATTCAGAATAAATTATTTGGCTCTAAAGGAAATGAATTAGAATGGATAATTCACAGTTCAAATACCTGTAGAACCCTTGAGAAAATCAACATCAGAGGTAATATGTGTGAGTGCAATACCTTTTTTCAAGCACTGTTTCTCAAAGCTCAAACAGAGTGCTTAGCCAGAAAAGAACAAAATGTCTTGTCCAGATTTCACTTAATTCTTTTCACTGAAAAGGCTCATATGATAAAAAAACACTGGTTTTATTTTCCAAGCAGCTCCACAGAGAACTACCTTAATCTTTTAATTTTGGAATGCCACATCTTCTAAAAAAGTCCTGAATCTGGACGCATGAGAGAAGAGAAGGGGATTTCATAATAAAAATTTGGTTTCTCTACATTCATCCTTGACATGGCCTTCCTTTACTCCAATACATTGACCTTCATTGAGATATTTCTCCCTCTGAACTCAGGTACTGAAACTTTATATAAGCATTTACGACATTTCCAGAGGATGGGTAAAGAGCTTGGTTGTACACAGTCCTTTTTTAAAAGAGCTGGAATAGCCAAATAAAAATCACTAAATTCGTGTTCTGTAAGTTACACTTTCAAGGAACACAATTTGTCAACAGCACCTAATAATTTCAACTGAGTTTTGTCAATTGGTCTTATCTATATCACTGACTATTTTAACCATGTGAAAGAAGCGGGTATGCCCGGTGTAGTGTAAATACTGCGCAGATCATGAACAGCAGCCAGGCTCTGCCCTGGAGGGCGTCTTGCGCTCTACGACAGACACGGCAGCCAAAAGGCTGAATCAGTGCAAGTGCACGAGGTGAGGAAGCGGCGCTTGCAGGTTGAATTTCCCGCTACAGGAGTGCAGCTTTAGGCGCTGAACTCGGCACCCTTTCGATGGCTTGGGAGCCCAGCGATGGCTCCCAAGCTGTTTTCGCCGGGGATGCGGCGGAGCGCCCGCCCCCGGGCAATGGCAGGCTCGCTGCCGCGCGGGGTGCATCGCCAGGCCCGGGCGGGAGCGGGGCTCGGGCCCTGCCGCAGTCACCGCCTGACGCTGAGATGCGGACACGGTTAGAGCCTGCGGAGCAAAGCCGGCAGGGCTCGCCATTTTCCCCACAGCCTCCACAAGGCGTGGGAAGCGAGGCGGGGTGCACTCCTGAGGAGCGGTTTACCCTCGGCCGCCCCGGAACGGGAGCTGGCCGCTGCCCCCGGGGCCGCCCCGGCCGGGTTGTACCCTCCCCTCCAGCGGGCGGCCGGGCGCGGCCAGTACCGCGCCCCAGTTCAGCGGCGGCCGAGCGCCGCTCATCCCGCCAGAGGA
>VWZN01001658.1:106134-116581 GCA_013396955.1 Regulus satrapa
CCAAAAAAAAACAACAGTGCATGTTTTTAAGTTCTCTTTACCAATTCTCTTAAGCCCTTTGTGGGTTTTTATAAACACGATTTAACAACATTGTATCAGTTTACCTAAAACAGATTAACTCCAAGTGACTTTGATACTTCTCCTGTTACACTTGCATTACATTTTGGTAAGTGTAAAGTCTTAAATCAATGAGCCAAATTCTTGAGTTACTCCAGATTTTTTTTTCTGGGTAACTAAGACAGACATCTTAACACATTCTGTTTAGTACGTGTCATGCAACACTTTCAATTTTATTCTGCCATGGAAATAGTATAACACAAAAGTCTCTAACTGTGAGATACAAGAATTGTCGATTGGGGGGAATAAAGTGTGACTCGCAGTTTCTTAGAATTAAACTCAGAAGAGACTGCTTTGACTGTCCTGTTGGATTTCCTGCAGAGCAGATCCCAGCATGCTTCCCATATTTTTCTCTACCTACAGCATATCTTCCAAAGAAGTACACTGTCTTGCTTGCAAGATGGTAGATTGTGGTGCACTCTCATGATAATTTGTTCTGATGATTACTGGCTCCAAGTAAAAATAATTTTCCCATCCACAATCAGCTAAATTTCTAGAGATTGGATTATTTATGTCTTTGGTTGTCCCTCTATGGATCTACTTACAATTCCCTAAAAACTAAAGATGGTAAAGTGATGGCAACTTTTGGGTTTGTGTGAAATGTTTGTTTCTCAGCATAGAATCTCAAATTATTTCATTCTGACCAGTTCTATAGTCACAGATTTTCTTTTTCTTCTAAGTATAATCCATCTCAATAATATTCATCCAAGTGTGCAACCACTGAAAGAGATAATAAAACAGTCACTCTTTTTATTAACTGTCTTCCGCACTTCATTTTTTTAATATTCATGTTCTGTGGAAAAAAATAAACATATGTATTTCAAAATATATACTGAATAATGATTCTGAATAGCTTCCTTTCTTTTTTCATGGTACTAGGTTTCTGGAGAACCTCTGACTAAAAGAAAAACTCAAACTCAGAACTGGCTTTCTTGCAGTTTTCTTATTAGTGAAGCAATTGAATATGCCTGTTTTATATGGTTGAGTCATCTATGTCATAACACAAAGCATTTCTCAGTGCATGTGTGATCTGAAAGAAGTCGTTTCTAAGAATGCTTAGAGATTAAGGCAGATAGGTCACTGTCTGAACTGAAAATATATACATATATAATGAGAAAAACAATATAGAATTGATTATTTTTCATTTTGGTGTCTACAGTCTCTGGTTTTTAGGCAATTTGACAACAGAAATTTTTTTTCAGCCTAAAAAATTATAAAGAGGCTAGTTAGAACTAGATATCAAATATTTCTTCCAATTCTGGAAGAAAATCGAGATTTAGAGAAATTTTCTCAGACTCTGGATGAAGGGAGTCAAAACATGAAAATGTGTAAAAAATTAACTGAAAAATATAAGTCTATTGTAGAGTTTGATTGTTTTATTTCAGTTGCTTTTTGCTTACTATATTAGCTTAACATTTTAAAATTAAACAGCTCTAAAAACTGAAAATCAAATCTGGATATCAGATTTTCTTTAAAGTAACACAGACCATGTCGCTAACATTAGTGTTAGTCCTGGAAGCTGTATTTAAAAAATATTTTCCTATCATTCTACAGGCTTTCAACAACAACAAAAATAATAATAATTAAAAAAAAAAAAAAAAGTTCAGGTTTTCAGTCTCATTTCTGTCATATTAATGTTTCTAATTGTTACCAAATGGAGTAGATTAGTTTTTTTCTCTGAAGAGCATATGTTAATGCCAAGCCCTGGGTTGATTGACAGCAGTGATGATCAAAGATGCCACCTAAATTGCTTTTCTATTCTTATTGCTAGTGTATTTCCCAAAGGACTCAAACCAAAGACTCAAGCTACATACCAGCATTAGCAAGACTGAAAGAAACACTGAAAATGTTTCAGAGCAGATCCTCAACTAGTAAAACTTGGCAGTGCTCCACTGACTTCTTGTTTTCACTCCTTCTCCTTCTGTCTCGCTTGTGCTTATGTGTGGGCTGCTGCCCTGCCTTAGACATTTTTTGAGGAACAGACTCACAGCAAGCAAAGTAGATAGATTAAATAGGTAGAAACTACTGAGCAACCTACAAGACATCCAACAACAACCCAAAAATAAAAGTGGTACAAAATAATAGCATTTGTTTGTGCCAAAACAGTAAGCTAAATTCTCAACTGCTATAAACAAGGATAAGTCTGTTGCTGGAAATGGAGCTAGATCAGTTGACATCAAATTACAATTGAATTTTATTTATGCCAAAGGACCTGCACCAGCTAATGAAGGTCTTGCATATTTTATTGAATTAATCAAAATTATGGCTACTGTGTGATATTTTGGCTCTAAGAAGAGATGAGAAATCTCTCTGAAAACTAACTCTTGTCTTTGTAATGGTGTAGTAAATCATCAGTAGTACAGCTCTAAACAATGTGAGCATGAAATTGATGGGGATGAAAGAAATTCCAGCACAGAAAAAATGGGATCTCACAGACTTAAGCAAAAGTATCAAGACTTCATGGATGTTAAAATCTATGGCATGGGAGTCTGTAACACTGACTGACTAGATAGCTCTATTTTTAAACTGCAATGAAAAGATGCTATTTTTCTGTTGAGAGAGGGGAAGTGAGATCTCTAAGAACCAGCAACAATATCATTGTGGCTCCATTACCCAGTGTTATCTTAAAACCACAACAAGGGCTTTTAAACTTTGCTCCTAAAACTGACCCTCTCTGAGTGAGCAGTAGCAGTGGTGAATAAATGAGGGTGGATGCTTGTTCTTGTTGTTGACTTTTAATTATTGGCACAAGTGATGTGTTTTGTGCCCACAAGTCAACAAAAGAAGCTAGGAAAGCCTGTAAAACACAAATAGTGGAAGATTTTAAACTAAAAGTTCCCTGTCACTACAGCTTCTTCCTTTTGTTTCCTCTTCAAACTGTTTTTAAAACTAATTCTTGCACAAGAGCATCTTATGGTTTTGATCTTTGCTATTTATAAATTAAAAATAAAATTGAGTTGAAAGCAAGGAACTATCTCTGCGAAAGAAGGTATACACTCGAAAGATTTAGGTAAGATATTAATTCAAAACAAGTTTGTTTGTTTGTTTTTTTAAGTAATAAAAATTAAGCACATCTGACGTAACTTTGGGCCCTGCAGTTTGACCATTTTTTCAGGATACCAGATGAGGTTAAAATTGAACAAGTCTCAGCTAGAGTTCCAATAAGTCCAGACTCACCATAAGCATTTACTCCAGTCTCACCATGAGCATTTTTCTCCAGAGAGAAAAGGCAGGTGGCAAACCACAACCTGAAGAGTACCAGTTATGTTGTTCTAGATTCTGGAGTCAGTTAGTTGCAGTTCCAGGGAGGCATTCCTTTGTTTCATGCAGAATTTCTTGGCACAGACAGTAAGATGGCAGGCATAAGCATGATAGTTTTTTCATCAGCATTTGTGATCTTGGAATCAAAGTATCACAAAAATGAAATTATCACCAGCACTAACTGAGACTCAGTTTAAAAGGTCCCAAAGCAAACCTTAGTGTCAAGATTCAAAGTTTTCAAGAACTTGAGATTTATCCCAGATGAGCAGAAATTCTTTAACAGGAAGCATATAAGGATGTTGCCTCTTACTCATGCACAGAAATGGAATTTGACTCCCCAGCTTGCTGGAGTTGAAATGAAGAGATTTCTATGTCATAGTGGTTTAAACCTACTAAATATAGGATGTCACCGTTCTGTATAGCAGATGTTATATCAATAGGCAAGCTGCATGACAGAAGGCTTGAGTCACTTGGAGGGTAAAGATCTAATTGCAGTTGGTTGTGCTACAGATATTTTAAAAAAATAATAAGAATGGTAAAACCAGAAAGGCAGATGAGCAGAAGGGAGGGAATATATCACAACATATATCAGTGAAACTGGGGATTTTTTACTGGGCTGCAGTGGAAACAATATTTTAATCACAGTATTGAGGGACAGGAAACAGACATCTGCTGAGCTCCTTGAAACCAGTTCTGTAATAATGAACTTAGAAAATGAAACATTTACAATTGAAATAAATTACTCAAAGGAATGCAGGGTGTTTACAAAGGTTCAGTGTTTTCTGAGGCACTTCAGTTTAACTTGGCACTGCTAAGTAGGAAAGTAAAATCCATTTTGAGGTAACTGACTTAGGGGTAGGAATAGACAGGATGTGAGGAAACAAAAGTATCTAGTTAAAGCTATTATGAGATTATGGCCTTCAGCTATTGAACTAGTGTCCATTCTCTGACAGAGAAAAAATACTAAACACAAGGTCAGATAGGAGTAAAGGAGGCAGAAGATGCAAAGAAGAATGCCTACTAAAGATGTCTCACAACATCAGTGGCCACAGCTGAGAGATGAAAACATGAGTAGGAGAACAAGGAACCTAAGTGTTAAGAAAACCACCCAATTCAGAGGACAGTAGTAACCATCCTGTGGAGATTTTAGCAAAAGTACAGAAAATAAGCCTCCCTGTAATTTGTCTGTTGTCTACCTATTTAATCTTTCCCTAAATAACTCCTATTTATTAATCCATAGAAGTTATGATGTCTTTATTCTTGCTCTTGGTGCATCGTGTATAACTAATTAGTTACAGTTACCTTTGGTTACAAATAAAGTTGCAGCTTTCATGTTCAAATCAGGTTTCTGATTTGAGATGTGAGTCCAAATTAACAATATCAGAGTTAGAGAAAGTTAAAGCAACATTACCGGAGTTATTTAAATGTAAAAAATATACATCATACAAACATCAATGTATGTTCACAGCAATGTTCACAGCACAATGTATGTTCTCTTCAAAGAGAGAAAACAGAAGACACAAAATTTTGCTAGTTTAAAACACAGAGATGGCATCAGTGGAAGATTATTGGTACCTAAATAAAGATTAAAAAGCCAGAGAATCTGATTAAAAAAAAAAAAAATCTAGAATGAAACAACACTTTACGTTATCCAAGTGTGAATGTAAAATCAATCAGACATTTATGATAGATACCAGTATTTAAAAAAAGAAACCTCAATATCTCATATTAAATAAATATGGTGATAAAACCTAGGTGTATAATTATCTGCAGAGATGTTTAGGTAGGAAATCTAATAATGGAAAAATATTTGGTCTTTTTATAAGGAAATCAAGATTAATAAATCAGTTGTTTATATATTGTTAAGAGAATCTTAACATTTCTGGTAAAAGCATGGGGGGTTTTAGGTTATATTATTCCTGCATGATTAGTGAGAATCAGAACATCAGTAATAGAATGCCTTAGGTTGGAAGGGGCCATAAAAATAATCTTATTTTGACTCCTGTGACTGCAGCAGGAACACCTTCCTCCAGACCAGGTTGCTCAGAGCCCCATTCAACCTGGACTTTCATGCTTCCAGGGCTGGGCACCCACAACTTCTTTGGACAACCTGTTCCTCATTACCCTTACAGTAAAGAATTGGTTCCTAATATCTAATCTAAACCTACTGGCTTTCCGTTTCAAGCTATTCTCCCTTGTCCTGTCACTCCAGACCCATGCAAAAAGCCTCTTTCTACTTTTCCTGGAGGTTCTCTTCAGGTACTGTGACACTTCAGATAGTCACCCCAAAGCCTTCTCACACCTGATTGTCTAGCCTTTCCTTGGTGCTCCATCCCTCTGATCATCTCATGGCCCTCCCCTGGAGTCACTCCAGCAGGTCCCTGTCCTCCCTGTGCTGGCACCCCGAGCTGGCTGCAGCCCTGCAGGTGGGCTCTCCCCAGAGCAGAGCAGAGGGGCAGAATGCCCTCCCTGGCCCTGCTGCCCACGCTGCTCTGGATGCAGCCCAGGACACTCTTGGCTCTCTGGGCTGGCAGTGCCCATGGCTGGGTCATGTCCAGCCTCCCACCCAGCAGCACCCCCAAGTCCTTCTGGGCAGGGCTGCTCTCCATCTCTCCATCCCCAGCCTGTGCTGATACCGGGGGTGCCCTGTGTCAACTGGTGCCAGTGCAGCACCAACCCTTGGTCTTGTTAAACCTCATGAGATTGCCATATTCTCTTATTTACCCCTTCTTTTAAAAAACTGTCAATTTTTCTTTTCTACCTATTTTACTTACACCTTATGCTAGGTATGCATGACAGTTTTTGGTTGTTTTTTTTTTTTTTTTTCATTGACACGTCCATTCAAAATTTTGATTACATGTCCAGGGACTCACACCTTCCTCGGTGATTCAGCCTCTCTATACTGATGAATTTATTTTACTGATTTTGCTGTAAAATAACTCCAAAAGTCGAGACAAAATCAACCCAAAAATTTGCACTTGTCCAATAAATGTTAAAGGAGTACCTATTCTGAAGAGAAATTTCCTTGATTTTTTGTTATTGTTTTTGCACTGCATTCTTTAATACTTTGTAAAAGATAATTATTTAAGCAGCATCTCTTAATCAAGTGGTATATCCAGGATATTCTAATGTGTTATATTTAATAAAATTCAAGACAGTTCATAGAAGTAATGGAAATGAAAGTAGTGATTGGTAAAGGCAAGAAGTCAGTAATGAAAACCTTGGATTACCAAAGGGCAAAGATTATTTCCGACTGAAAACCTCCCTTCCTGAGCTGGCATGTACCTGCACAAAATAAAAGTAATAAATATATATTTTTTATTATCATTAATAAAGCCTCCATTAGAGAATGCATGTTGCAGGCATTTAGAAATCAGCCAGCATAGAAGAGTTTGACATGATTTCAACAAATGAAGTATCAACCCTATTCAGCAGCACTATGTCTTCCCAAGGAGAAGAGGCAGTCTTGGAGCAAAGAGAGCATTTTTCAGTCATCACTACTTCAGTGGAAGGACATGACTGCAAGATTTTTATTGCAATGACCACAGAAAGATAAACAGCACTTAGACTTGCCTGGAAACTAGGTTTGATCCAGACTTTCAAGGTTGCAGGGTGTTTCTCATAAGAGGTTTCAACATAACCTAAACCAGGTAAGCATGAGTCACAACAGAAGTTGCACATTTTTGTTCTGCTATATGTGATACTTCAGGTAACACAAAGCTTCCCTATCCCTTTTGGATCATGTCATGAGTCATCAGAAACTATAACCAGGACACTCAGTAGTGTGCAGCATGTATCCCTGGTATAGATATTGTGAGTAGTGGGATAGGGTCAAAATGGCAAATTTGGAAAATCTTAGTGCATTTTGCGGCTTTCCAGGAACAGCTCCAGAATTTACTGGATTTGCACTCATATCACAGAACCATGGCTCCTTCTTGCTTCTTTCTTGCCCTGTGTTATACTCAGTGAATAAAGAAATGAATGACAGCTCTTCCCCTTCCCTCCTCTCTCCCACCCACTTTGCTTTCACTTGCTGATGGCAAGATGCATTCTCTCTTGAATCATAGCCACCCTATAAAAATAGTCAGGTTCTATGGACAAAAATAGAACTTTGTAAATTGTTTTTGTGTAAGAGGGTAACTGAATCATCACTGATATCAGTAGATATGGGAACTCGTACCCTATAAAAAACCTTAATATCTTCTCTTCAATGTAGTTTTCTTGGCATTATTCAAACATGCCCATTTTATTTAAATTAAAAGGATCAACTGTTTTCAAGGTATTTTTAGCATCTGAAATGACCTCCCAGCAGATATACTATTGTCATGAATGCAGGTTGGTCTTCAGAATAACTCTAGGAGCCATATCTCTGAGGAATCTTTTTTCCCACCTGACTTCCATATTCTTCTCCAACTCTTCATCTCTATCCAATCCTTATCTAGCCTACGGCTTTTATGAGATCCTTAGATTTTTCTCATTGTCTCTGTATCATCATTTTAACTCTTTTCCAATTGATCCCTAGTCTTTCTTGCTTACAGAACCAGTGTGAGCACAAACAATCTAACATTCTTCTGCTGCTGCTGCTGTACAGCATCAGAAATACCTGTGCTTCATAGAACTGATTGCTTGGCTACTAGTTGTCTGCCCAAAAGATTTAACCAAAATTTCTTTGAGATACTTTAATGCATTCCCATATGGTAGCTTCACATTCCATAGGATAGTTTTGAGCAAGCTTGAGCAGAAAATATACAGAAGAATTAGTTACCTGATCTGTTATGTTCTCTAAAAGAGAAGCTTTACGGTAAAGCACAAAAGGCCTTTTTTCTTTTTAATCTCTGTTTTTACAAGCTTGGCTTGAGTTAAGAATATGCATTTCAGAAGAATAAACTTCTGAGAGCCCATTTTGATATTTTTCTCTGTGTGTCCTTCCCACAGCTTTGATTCTCCTCTATGGCAGAATCACAAGGTAAACATTCATAATAAGATTACACAGCCCAGTGATTCTGAATATTACCTGATTACTTCACTTCCCAGGCTGAGGGTACACAATTACATCCTTCAAAACTAATTGAGAAGTACAGATAAAAAGACAGTCAGAAATACTTGGAAGGGGGGAATACTTTTACTGGAAAAAAACCTGAAAAACAATTTTCTTATATGAATACCAGAATTATATGGTTGCCCTTCAGACATCAGGGAACAAACACATTCACCATAACTCAATGTTTTTATATAATCAGCAAAATAGGCAGTTGATGCACACTGGAGCAACACTACACAGCAGCAACACTACGAACCAGAGCTAATTCTTGATTTCTGAACTGATTTATGATCATTTTCCTTCCCCTTTTTCTTAAAAACTTACACTGAAGAAAATGTCCAAGCATTTAAGATACTGGTATTAAATCCTTATAAAGTTGTAATGTTCCATTCTCACCTTTGCCTGAGATCTGTGGCACTACCTTAGGCAGGTCAGTGATGCAGTGTGTTGTATTGCAATGAGTTTAATGGGACAGGGCAGTAAATTTTATAAGTAAATTACACTCCACTAAGAAAAGCCAATTGAATAAAATATATGTAATTGACTGGAAGGAGCAATAGCTTTTAAGAATCTTAGACCAAGATAAAATGATACTCTAGATTTGGAATGCTAGTTAAAAGTTGAATGAAAGTCTAAAAAATTATAAATCACTAGTCTTAGGAGTTTTTCCTCATTTGCACGTAGGAAATGTCACAAAACAAGCTTTGATAGCCTACTATACATGAATATAAAGTAGATGCAAAAGCAGCTCTTAAATTTTTATTTAAAAACATCACACTTTAACATTCCAAGAGAAACTACTGAATAACTTCTGCCTCTATGATTTTGAATTCTACATTTTTAAGAAATAGACTACCCAACATCAAATTAGACTAATATAAAAGGAAAATGTTACATTCAGGCCTGAGGCAAATGACTGAGGTTCCACTTCTTCCAATAGACTGTTTTAACACTGGTGTACCGTTATTTCTATAGACTATCAAGACAATTTTTAAGCTCACTAAATTAAGTAGTGAATAAAGTCCTAACAAAATGTTCTCTTTGAAAAGCTTCATTGAAATACAAGGAGTGGGCAGCTCATACTGCCAGGTGAATGTGATATGAATTACTTTAAGAAGCTACAGTGACTCTGAAATTATCATCAATTAGAGTTGCCAAATTAAGTAGGAAAAAAATAATGGACAAGATATGAAGGTGGGAGTTATGGAGATATAGCTACTACTAAAAATACAGGTAAAACTGTAAAGCCATCATGACACAATACCTAATGATTTGCTTATTATTCAGCATCTATTAAAATATATGGGGCTTTTTTCCTATATCTAATGGTTGGTAAATCATTTCTCTACTGGTCCCAATACTGAGTTCATTTAGTGCTATATTTTAATGTGATAGTGCTGAAAAAAAAACCTTTGTCAAGAAGGAGAGACAGATTAGATGAACTGTCAGATGGATAAAGAATTGGTTGAATGGTCACATCCAGAGGATATTGGCAAATTATTCCAAGTACCAATGAACACCAGTAACAAGTGGTGTCCCTTAGGGATCTGTACTGGGACCTGTGTAGTTTAATATCTTCATAAATGACATAGAGGCATTGAGTGCACCCTCAGCAAGTTTGCTGATTACACAAAGCTGAGTGGCACAGCGGATACACCTGAGGGATGGGAGGCCATCCAGAGGCACCTGGGCAAGCTCCATGAGTTGGCCGATGGGATTCTCATGCGGAGAATCAAGTGATGGTGCTGCACTGGGTCGAGGCACCCCCTGGTATCAGCACAGGCTGGGGATGGACAGATGGAGAGCAGCCCTGCCCAGAAGGACTTGGGGGTGCTGCTGGGTGGGAGGCTGGACATGACCCAGCCATGGGCACTGCCAGCCCAGAGAGCCAAGAGTGTCCTGGGCTGCATCCAGAGCAGCGTGGGCAGCAGGGCCAGGGAGGGCATTCTGCCCCTCTGCTCTGCTCTGGGGAGAGCCCACCTGCAGGGCTGCAGCCAGCTCGGGGTGCCAGCACAGGGAGGACAGGGA
>VWZN01001658.1:176622-211875 GCA_013396955.1 Regulus satrapa
AATCAGTGATAGATTTCAGTTCTCTGCAGGAACACCTAAAATATTTATGACCAGCAGGGCTTGTTCTGCAGTTTTCTTTTCAAACAGGATATCTTTTCTCATCTTTAGTAAAGATTTTAATAATGTTTCTTTCGCTTCTCTCCTCTACTGACTTCCATTTAGGGTAAATTCTGTCACTCAAACATAGCATCCTGTTTCTGTCAGCTCAAATGAACTCAGTGAAAAGTTTAAGGTACCTACAGGCAAACTCCTTTCTTTCTCTTTGTGGTGTGTTTGTATTGCATGTTCAAGATTCATCTATGGAAAGCTCAGAGTTGTGACTTTGGTGTCTGTGCCATTAGTCTGAGTGGTGCAGAAACTGTAAAAAAAAGGGGAGAGCTAGAAAAGTAATGTGTTTTTTGGTTTCTGATTCAAGCAGAGCAGCAGCAGCAGCATCAGCAACACTGAGACTCTATCAAGGAAAAAAAGATAGAAGGAAGAAGAAAGAAAGCCTAACAGCAGTGAAAGAAAACAAGTAGAAGTATTTTGCAGAGCAGAATATTGCTACTGATTTCCAGCCTACGTGATTCCTGCCCCAAAGAAAGAGCAGACAACAGCTTGCAGTACCCAGAAAGGTGACAAGAGAAAGTAGTGTAGGTCTTTGGGTGTCTGATCAGTCTGTTTTGCAGCACATTAACTCACCTTTTTTAATATCTCTTTGTTAATATCTTCTGAGTTAATATCTCTGACACATCCCCCCCACAAGCAAAGCAAAAAAGTGCTCATTGCATTGTTTTCATGTAGATCCCAAGGATATCCAACTTTTCTCTGTAAAATTCCACCATGATCCCCACTGAAACTATGTAATAGTGTTGTTGGTTTACAGGAAGAAACTTGGGCATCAGGACTTGTGTAAGCAGGAGTGTACAAGTAAGCATTTGTGAGACCTAGCTGCCTTATTCGCTCCGAAGAACCACCTCACTCTCTCTTCCTACAACACAGCAGAATTCCTGACACTTTTATTTTCACTCCTGTTCTGACAGAGTCTGTCAAATCTTTGCCTCCTTGTCTGATGACCCTGAAATATACCTGGAAGAAATAGACTAAAAATTAAAAGCTGTAAAAAAAATAGGTTTAATGTACTTGTAATGTTCCTGATTGATGGAAACAGGTGGAAAAGATTTTTGAAATTATTTACATAAATGTTGGAAGCCCTATGGATCTAATCATTCAATGCCAAGTTTGCAAAAACCCCCCAGAGATTAATGTAATCTGAGCAATGTCCTTTCATTAAAAGGAAATGGGTGAACTAACATAATTCTTCTGCAAATTTTTAGAATTGATATTTTCACAAAAACACAAGCCAAGTTATATACTTCCTTGGTATGCTCATTTAAAAAACCAAATATTTCAGATTTTTGGTGGAGCTGAAACTGAAAAAGAAATATCAAAAACAATGTTGACAATGCTGAACAATGTTGATTTACAGTGTTATCATTACACTTCACAAATAACAGAGTACTGCCAAGAAAAGGAATTTTTCAATCTTCCTTTAGGTCTATTGATACAGAGTGACTTTGAAACTTCCTTCTGGTGCCTGAAATTCATTCACTACTATTGAAAACCTGCTTGAAGTTTGGAGGCAGTAAAAATTTCACAACTAATTAATTAATTAGTAATGAACTGGTAGGAACTGCATAAATTACTAAAGTCATGAGACAAAAAGATCTATTCTCTTTCATTTAGAAATGTTGATCTAGTATTGAAATATTGCAAAAAAGTACTGCCCCCTTTGCTCATACCTACTTTCGTGAAAATAATCCTCAAGTCTGGAGGTATGTATTAGGGTTTCATTTATTAGGGATGGGAAGTTTTTGCCAATTCCACTATTTGCTCATTGGCAACAATAAGTCTTCTGGGGCAGTTTTTGCAAGATACTTGAACTCAGCAGCTTGTAGGAATTGCAGATATTCTCTGGATCGATAATGTCCCTGGTGGGAACTGGTTGTACGTACTGATTAAAAATTACACTTATAAAACATGGCCAATGATGTGGAGAATCTTCTGTATAACTTTACATTTTCCCATAAGTGGAACCACCCTCCATGCCATGGGGAGACTTGAGTTTCACATGTGCAGTGTGGAACAGGAAGTCTGACATAAGAATCTATGACACTCCTGTACACAGAAAGAAGAAAATCTGCTCCTGATGTGAGACAGTTCTTAAAGAGATATTCTTCTTGAGGATGAGGAAGATGATCCTGATTTACCCCTCTGCACTGAAGTAAAGCTAGTGCTGTCAGCCTGTGGGTTCCATGCCAAACCTGATCTCAGGCTTGTAGTTTTGCTTTTCTGCTCTGCTACTGCAAAATAAATTCCTCTGCTCTGAGACTGAATGTGAAGAATCAGTCATGCTGAGGCCGATTCTCTTGGAACATAGGCATGAATTGGCTTTCAGAGCTATTTCAGAAGCCACATGTCAGGCTAGAGTTTCTAACGCTGAGTTTTACCAAAGTTTTTCTTAATGAAGGCATGATCAGGAAAGGGCAATTGAAATACTTTAAGTCCAGATTACTGCAGAATGTTACAGCCTAGAAAGCCAACCACTTCAAAGCTTCTAAAGCAGAATGGGAAGGTTGAGGGAAGTGATACTGCTCGTCTACCCTGCTTTGGTGAGACCTCACCTTGAGCACTGCATCCACGTCTGGGCTTCCCAGGCCAGGAAAGACATTGACCTCCAGGAGCAGGTTCAGAGGAGGGCCAGCAGAATGATTAGAGGGATGGAACACCTCTCCTATGAGGAAAGGCTTAGAGAATGTGGGTTTTTTCAGCCTGAAAGAAGGTGATTTAGGAGGAACTTAACTGGGGCCTTCCAGTACCTGAAGGGAGCCTACAAGAAAACTGGAGAGGGAGTTTTTACGTGAGCATGTAGTGACAAGACAAGGGGAAAAGGCGTCAGACTGAAAGAGATTAGGACCCCTTCAAACCCAAACCATTCTATGATTCTATGAAGTCCTAAAGAATTTTCTGTTGCAATAATTTACTGTAGAAAAGATACTGTGTCTTAAAAACAATGCAACAAAAGGGAATTCACCACTGCTGGTCTTGTAAATACGGACCAGAGACCGTGACTTGGTTGCTCTCCTTCACTGAGTAATCCCCAGATGTGCAGGGGACAGCACTGGACTTTATTTCAGGTTTTCACGTTTCACATGGTCAGTTCACATGGTGAACTTCTCTTCTGGGTCTGTAAGTATCTAATATATTTCCATTCATCTATGAGTGCTCTAACTGGACTGAGATTTGTCACTCCAAATCCAAACTCCAGTTGCAGGTTGAAGGCTCACACTTAAAAGTAGAAAACTAAAGGCCTGATATCACATTCTAAGAGTTACTTTAAAGTGTGCAAAATACTACTGGTTAAATGGACAAAGAAGCATCTCTAGCCAGGACTTGTACAAAGGTGGCTGGGATGGTCTGCTTTAGGCTGTTGCATATTTTAGACACTAGACTAGGAGAAGAGTCTTCCAATTTAATAAAAAATGATTTGAAAGTTGCTAAGCAAATTCTGGAAATCTTGCTTTTTAAGAAGTCCATTTGTTTAATTTCAGGAAAAAGTTGCATGTTATTATCTAAGCTGCATAAATCAAAAGACAAATGCAAAAAGGAAATGTAATAAGACATTTTCTTTGGTTTTTTTTGTCTTTTTGCAATTAAAACCCTTTTGATTGTCCTGTGGGGTTTCATCGAGTATTCAACAAATGTTATTTATGTATAAAACTTCAACGGTTTATTGATTATGCAAGAACCAAATGAAAAAAATTAAACAGGTTTGTCATATGGTATGTGTTTATCTTAACCTTTCTTCTTCAGAAATCTTATCTACTAAGTACTTTTATCAGACACTAATTATACTCCCTCTGAAAAGAATTTCTCCAACACCCTTCAGTGCCTACACCCTTTAATCATATCTCATTACATCTACCTAATCCATCTCTTTCTCGCATTGCCAGGGCTCATTAATAGTTTTAAAAGTCAGTCCTGGATATTATCTTTTCTTTCAATAGAAACATAAATAATACCAATATTGTTTTATTCCTAGATTTCATAGCCATTTGTAATTAGACCAAAAATTATTTAAAAATACTGAGATTTCCTCTGAAAATAACTCTAAAATATGCGATAGAACAGCAGTGGAATCTTATAAGTCTTTTCCCAAATGGTTGTTTTTATAAGCTATTTTAACAGTGGATTAATGACCACTTTGAAAGGAAACAATTCTTGACTAAAATTTAGCAGATATTATGCTTAACAGATCTTTTATAGATGAGACATGTATCACCTTTTGTAAACAAAGTGGGTAATCCAATGGATTGCTACATGATCGTAAAAGAAAAAAGAAATTATGAGAGTGACAAAAGGCCTTCCATTATTCCTTTGCTCTGTTCATGCCTTACATTAGCGCAGTTTGAAAAGCTTACATAAAATGTCTCCAGTATAGTGTCAGCTAAAGTGAACTGATTGACGTGGAATGAATAATTGGTCAAATTTTGGTGGTTTTTTTTTTCCTGTTCTCCAGTTGTCTGCAAACAAGCTACAAAATTCTTTACTACTGCTACACTTCAACATTTTTTGTAAATTGCTTTAGTGGGTAATCCTCAGTCTATAGACTCTTGTGTCTGTTGTGAGTTTTGACAATTTGTAATCTACATTTTATTAATTAATTAAGTAACCTGTGGGAATTTGTGCTTTTATTTTCAGGATAGATAGGTCTACATTATGCTAGCATGCCTCTTCTGAAAATCTGAGTAGAGTACTGGTTAATTTTTGAAAATGAACATATCATGATCATGGCTTTGAGGTAAAAATCAGTTGCCAAATTTCAACTAGGAAGATTCTTTTCCCCAGATCTGATTAAAGGAACCACTAAGAGGTTATTTTTGTCTCCTTTTGTAATGAATAATATTACTGTGTTCTATGGATTATCTGACAGTTTTATTCAATATATTGCAATTATAATTTCAAGGACTTATGACATTTGTTCTCATCCTCTGACACACCTTAATTCTAGCTTTTGACTAAGTCTTAATTTAAGTTAATTCCATGATTGGGAAGTGATTATTTGTTGTTTGTTTGTTTTTAAAAAATCATGGACACAGAGCATACATCCATTCACACTGGATTGCATGCATCCATTCACACTGGATTCCTAGCCTGGAGGTAGGAAGAGCAACCATGATTTCCTGGATTTCAGGAAACTTGGGTTGACCAAGGCAATTTCACATAACTTTTGCATCTATTTAATGCCTAACAGTGGCTATAGGGCAGCCTTATGGATCTTTTCAGCCCCATCTTCTTATCCAGCAATGGAAAATTCAGAATTTATATTTCTCTGTGAAATTAAAATATGTTTGCAGGCAGTACAACTGATACATAGTACAAATACATTCAGAATAAATGACATTATTCAAAAAGCAAATGAGTATAATCCAGAGTGTCATCTGTATATATGGTACTGGTTTGCTGTGTTTGTAATTAGTGCTTCTTTTCACCGAAGAGCTGATTTATGTAGGTCAACAAAACATATGAAAAAATTGTAGATATAAAAGTTACAGTCAACTGAAAATTGCTTCTGGAACTACTAATGAATTCAAGTTGAAAAATGCTTTTGTAAGTATTCCTTATTGCAGAACTATTGTATTGTTTTCAGGTAGCAAACAGAAAATGTCATACCTTGAGTAAACCTAAGGGCAATTTATTATTTCCCAATCTGTGAAGATATGTATCATTTGAGATGACATTTTTGTTTCACACTGAAAAGAAAACAAAACTCTTTTGAACACTTTTATGTAATAAAATTGCATACATCTGTTTTGGGACCAAATAAATTTGTTGTTGTTGTTGTTGTTGTTTGTGTGTATTTCTCTTTCCAATCCTTTGTTTCACTCTCTCATTAGGAAATTACAAAATTGACAAGCCAGTATATTTAGAACATTCCCATTGTAAACATCATTATATCTGACACATTTTTATGGAACATTTTGGCTTCAATAGAAAGATATGTTTAGATGAGAAAAAAGTCAAATAAAGTATAAATGGTTATAAATCCAGTCAAACTGACATTTATATTCAAATTTGAACTAATATTTAAATGATATTTTTTCCAAATATTCTTCAGACCAAATAATTTGAGTAGACCTGAGTTATGCTAACAACTCTCTATCCAGGTACCTTGCTGTCAGGTTTGGACTTCAGAGGAAACAGACCCCGTGTACTCTTGTCCATCCAGTCTCTGCCATTGGATTCACCATATTAGGGTCGCTTCAGTGTCTATATCTAAATACTGTTATTGAAGTTTACTAGGGACAGAATTCCTTCATAGCTCATATCAATGCTTTTCCTTCATTAGCTATCTATGTTTTTAGGTTTTGATATAGCTAAGCCTAATGTTAGCACTCTGTTTCAGAAAAATGGAATTTTTTTTTTTTTTTTCTAGTGCTGCTTTGGTAATTGTTTGTCAGGGCTCAGAATCTAGTACTGACTAGATTTTATTATAGCCAGTAGGATTTTTTTAATAGCTACAGGATTTCTATAGACATCATTATTGTCAGAAATCACTGCAGAGTGTTTACAGTTAGTTTTCCATTTGCTGAGCTGTAAGTGTGGGACACAGAAAATGGCTAATTCAGGAGTAATAAACTATTTGGAAATCCTATCTTTATAAAACAAGCCATATTTTTGGCAATGGAGGTCTGTGTTAAGGAAGCAAAAATACTGGCCTGTAACAAGGAACCCTTATATATTCTAGTAAAAAGCATCTTAGCCTCTTCACAATTAGAAATCAAAGACAATCCCTACCTTTAGGAGAGCATGTTCTACTAATGTGAATGGAATCCTGAATTAAACATTCCTTATTTGCAATTTTTGTAATTTCAGAAAGATCAGGTTTTGTTTTAGCCACCAATGTTTCTACAGGATAGCATAAAACACTAGAACCCAAGAAGAAAAATGCTCGTTAAGTCCAAGAAGTTCTAATGTTATGCCAAAGATCCGATTTCATAGTCATTCAGTATTTAGGAGGGTTAAGAAGGCATTCTACTTTTACACAACTATTTGCCTGCTTGCTCTTCAGACTCAGCACAGGGACTTGAAAAATGGAGTTGTCAGATTTGTGAGTGCTGCAGATTACCAGATATGTCCATTTTCATTATCTGCATCTAAATTAATAGAACAAAGTTATTGGATTTTAGAGTAGTGGCAACAGATACAGAATTGTCATGTTTTTTGGAAAAGACATTTGTTCAGGTGCAAACTAACATTTGGAATGACATATATTGGTTTATTTGGGTTGAAGTAAAGAGGAGGGGTTAGAAGTAGAGTCATTACAGTTAAAAGTATTGCTTGAATCAGCAAAGCATTTTACAGATTTAATGGAACAAATTTCTAACTAGAAAGATACATTGCAGAAAAATATCTCAAGTCTACCATGAAGAGTTTGGATGTAGGTATTGTTGCCTTTTCAATACCCTCAAGCCAGTTATTTTCATTTATCTGTTTAATTCTGAGTGTCTGCTCAGATCTGTACAGAAACACAGTAATAAAGTCTGCTCTCCTTTTTCTTCAACAAACTTCACAGCAGACATTAGCAAATATGAATAGTTGCTTTTGATTTCCTTAGATCCTTTGTAGAATGATGAATCTTGATGAGATATGTCATGGAAGACTCTAAGGAAATAATCTATTATCAGGAAAATGAAAAAATCGTCTTTGTTAAACCACATACATTTTTCCTCCCAAGCAAATTAACAATTCAAAATCTTGCACTAAACTTCATTAATTTTATTAATGAATAATTCCACTTACATCTCAGCAATTTGTGTGTGAGAGGTTGAGAAGACTTGTCCTTTTATATTGTACTTGTTTGTATAAATGTAAATAAACCAGAAGAAACTGGTTTACTGTCCACATTTGAAAAAGGAGCATAATACTCTTGATGCTTATCAAAGTTTTGAGGTAACTTGAACAATGTTCCTGTTCAACATAATTGTGACTGGAAATATTCTTAATGAGCATCCTATAAACTGTTATATATAATATGTTTGATAATGATACACAGAACTGGTATAATATCCTCAACTTAAATCCCTGAGGAGTCTCATTAGCTACCGTAGGAACAAAATACAGAGGTTTTGTAAAAGAAGAGAAAGACTTCAGTCTCAGACAGTGACATTTCACTTCAGCATAACTTCATTAAAAGTCAGTAGTTAAGAAAAAAACAAATCACATATTTAATGATCACAACTTGCCAGTGGACGTTATTTAACTGTTGGCTTAATCTCTAGTTATCATAAACCATCTTAAATACCAATAGAAGTTTAAATATTGCTATTTGTCAAAACTGTATCTGTTAATTTTTGTTCTTTGGTCATACACCAGCCAAATAAGCAAGCGTTTCCTTTAGCACATGAAGTCATATAATGGTGTAACTTTAAAGCTAATTAACATTCACTGGCAAGTCATTTAAGATTGTATGTAGGTTGACATAAAGACAGTTTTTCCAAAAAGTTGTTACATTTTTTCCATGTTGCTGCATTGTGGATTTTGTGCTTAGTATCTGACATGTTTTCTCAACTACTGCTTTTTAATGAAAACACAAAAGCACTCCAGGGAATGTGATAAAAGCAAAAATTCTATGATCTCTGCAAGGTAAATTACAGAATGGAATTTGTCACATCTGGATCAAAAATATTTCATCTATTTACCTAAATAAGCATATCTAAACATGGATAATTAGTATTGTAATTCAATATATGTTTTCTTTTACAGCTTCTCCATTTTCACTGATAATTTCATTTGGTCATAAGCATTTAAATGATGTATGTCTCCCTCTTCTCTATTTCCAGCAAATTAAAGGTGATTTAAAAAATTTGTGCCTCATTGCTTTTCCTATTAGCACCTTGTAACTTAGTTCTGTCTTCATAAGAAATAATGATAACTTAATTTTTTAAATTGCACATGTATAGAAAATAACAGAAACTATTTTTGAGACAACAGGATACAAAACAGCAAAAATGTTGATATTGTTGAATCTTTAAAAACAATATTTTTTATTCAAGACAGGTGAAATTTTGCTCCTTACTCACGCTTGGTAAAATCACCTATATTAATCTCTTATATATCACCTATATTAATCACCTCTTATATGAACAAGCCATGTGAGCTTAAGCATTGCTTCTGTATCTAGCTATAAAATTGCCTTATAAATATACAGCAGATGTGCTATCATGCATTTGTAGAAACATAGTATTTTAAGTCAAAAGTACAAGTAAACATGTTAAAACTGTGGTTTATTTAAAATACACTTCATCATAGAAATAAAATGTTCTAGGACTTTTATTTAACTGATTTAAACTTTTTAGCCAACATGATTTTAAGAAGAGTTTTAATGGAAAAATAATTTTAAAATTGCATTTATGAACTTTTTTCTCAATGAAAACATTTAAAAATCATTTTAAAGACAGAGAAAAATGTTTTGTTTCAATTCTAGTCACATGTCTTGCTTTGAAATTAAGATAATCATACCTCCTTGTTGAGCTGAAAATGTTTTCTTTAAATTTGGTCATAGGTCCTACTATTCAATTAATATAATCATACCTTCTTCTGCTGCTGAAAATAAAGCTGTTGTTTAATTAAACATGCCAGTTGTTTGTAATATAATGTTACAGAAATACTTGTTTGAAAGAAAGGCTAAAGATTTATATCAAACATTTCAATCTGACAAGTAAATTACATTTCCTCTACCATAAAGAAAGGTAAGGCAGGAAAATAGTTGCAATAGAAGAGTAACTAAGGTTGTTGCACTGAGGAAAAGCACACTTGTTCTTATTACTTGGAGATACGATAGTCATCAGTCTACAAAGGTGACCTTTTCCACTCTGGAGATTAAAGCTGAACATTTTACCTTCTTAAAATAGAGAAAAAGACATTATTTTGAAATTGTAACTATATTTTAATAGCTAATCAGTTCAGACATGAGAGAAAAAGTGTGAGATTTTCAATTTAGAATGTGAACAGAACGTACCTGAAGAGTATCTGTACCAATATCTTTAATAAAAGCAAGAATTAAGTTTTCTCTAAGGATTTGAAAAGGTCTACTTATCCTCACTTGCTTTCCCAATCTCAAATGATGATACTGTGTGTCCAAGACCAAAAGGTACAGGCTGCAAGAGTGGTCTCTCCATTACTGAAGCTGGCATGAGTTGTAGCCTGTCTACTCCAGCAGGCGGGTTTCCCATTGGAAGCTCTGGTGCTGGAAATGAAGCGCTTCATGGTCTTCAGGATTTTATTGAAGGGGTTCACTAGTTCTTTAAATTGACCATATGGTTTTTTTTTTTTTTTTCGGAAGTGAAAAAGTGTTTATGAAGGGGAAAGGATTTTAAGTGATCTCTGTTATCATTATGAGCAGTCAGAGCTGATGCCTGCCTGTCTGAAATAAAATAAAATCTCTGATCATAAATGGATCATTTGAAGAGAAGGAGGCAACAGTATCAACCTGTCATGTGAATCTTTTTCAAATCCTGAAAGACTACTGCTGTGTGCTTTCATAAGCCAGCCTAGGCAAAATGTGAGGACTTGCTGTTGGTAACTGAAGGAAAAGAAAGCTTAGCTGCTTCCATCTCGTAATTACAGCAGTAGAATAATAAAAACATTAGCTGAAATGATGCTTTACGCCTAGTCTTCAGCGTTCTGCGGGCATGGGGAGCTCCTATTTATCCCTCGTGGGCCACAAGAATGAAGATGGGTATGATTTTTGCAAGGGTGAAATAGGTTGTCTGTCAATTGGGTTTAGGCGACAGTCTGTCTGCAGGCCGTAAGATGATCTGCATAGTGCCAGAGGAAAGCAGGCAGAATTCCTGGCTTGCAAGCACAGATATTGATCTACCTTAGCCACCTAAACAATGCCTCACCTGTTTGCCTTGTCCATACCTTATTTTACGCAGTCTAATGCTTGTTTTGTTTGACTTTTCTTTTATTTCTGTGGATCTGAGCTTTGATACACTTTGGGGAGTACATAAACACAGTGTTGTACTTGAACATCACCATCCTGCAGAGTAATCTAGTGGCTCTGGACCACCCCTCCCTGCATGAGAACAGCAGTGTTATTGAAAATTATGAGCGAGCAACTAAGTAAGTAGGCCACATACACAAGTGTTTGATCTATCAGACTAGTGTCCAATGACATTGAATGTGAGATGCTACTAATTACTGCACTATGTACTCCCAGTTAAAATTTCTTAAATTGGAGCTACTAAAAGGGTCTATTTTTATAATTTTTTTTTTCAGCTGATGGTTACAAGATAAGCCACCACAGAGTTTAGAATCTTATCTACTTATTTTGAAAACAACTATGTTATTGTGTACTGTCTCAAGCAGGAATGAAATAGAAAATGGCATTCATTTTCCCAGTAAAGTATAACATAAATATTTTACCACCATTTATTATTAGTTTGCCATTTCCTGCTGACAGCAATTCCAACTTTGCCAGCAGGCACTGTGTTCCACAATCATATTATGTTTGAAACAAATTAAGACAAACACAATTTCTTATAAAATAAATGAACAAAATTTGCAACAAAAACCTCTTCTGAAGCTAAATGAGCATTTCTTTTAAGTGCTGACACTTGGTATTATTTAATTTGCATACAGCACATTTCACTTTTACTGGAAAACAATGAAGTTAACGAAGAACTAAGTCATCTGTACTTTCAGGGATAATTGAACATTGCTCAATTTAGAACTGTTTTATATTAATGCTGTGAAGGAGCAGCCTACATCATGGTAAGTTTGTCAGCAGTTTCAAATGCAAGCATACTTTTGGCCCAGTGACATATGAAGTGGATGGATCAAAATGGAATACAAAATACATTGTAATGACACTTAACTTGAGCTGATATAGAAATACTTTAAATTCAGGGAATGACACTGAGCCTTTTTCTTCCTGTGAGATGTAATCCTCACTTCATAAGATTAGCTAATGGTTTAAGGTTAATAAAGAGAAAAAAAATCTTTATTTCTTATAAATTTGCTCTTGTCTATGTACTTTCTCTTAGGCACTAAAGTATTTCCCTGGATGAAGTGGGACAAATAAAGAAAGTGGTTTATGCTGGGATGGCCTTCAAGTTTTGATTACAGCTCTGTGAAAGTGCAGTGAACCTGTGATTTTGACTTGCTCCGCAAAGGCTTTAAAGATACACTCTGCCTATAGTACCTATGGTATTGATCTTACGACTCCTCACTTGAACTGAGTTTGATACAGAAATGCAAACTTTGAAGTGTACATTTCCTTTTTGATTCCCCCCCCTCTTTGCTGAATTCATTCTTGCTGAGGCACCCAACTGATAACATAGGTACCAATGATCTGCAGATTTCTACAAACTATGTGCAACATTTCTAAAAGAACTGCCCTGCAAAATCCTGCAGATATGTTCCAAACTTTAAATCAAATATCTCACCCTTACAGAGGAAAGACTGGTTTAACCTCTCCCTGCTGATTCACTCTTTGGCCGTTCAGCTGGGAATATCAATTGTGATAGTAATTCTTCTTCTTTAAATAATTTGGAAGTGTCACAAATTATAGCTGCCTCAGAAATTTTGCAGTCAGAAAAAAAAAAGCAATTTTAAAATACATTCCTTTAAAAATTTAAATAAGCAATACAATTAGCTAAGCACTTACATTTTATTAGCAATAGCAAGTAAAATTAATAAGTAAATTCAATGAAAAAATGATTATGTGTCACAGTATATAGTTTCTACATTGACATTTCACATAATCTGACTTTGCTGAGAGGAGAAATCACTCGTCTGTTAAAATTACTTTTTAAAAGCTGTCAAAATTGGAAAACCTGCTGTCAAAAATATGATGAGAAAAGTTTAAAAATGGTAAAGTATGTTGACTTAGACAAAAAATATTACCTTTAGAGTGGAAAACTTGAATATTGTATCATTATCTTCTACACAGAGGAAAAGCGTTATCTTTTTCCAAGCCTTCCCTTTTTTTTAACATTTTAAATTTATGTTTTGCATTTACATTTCAATATGAATGGGACTTCATCCAATTTATGCTGCAGCAGAAGCTGAAAGTAGCAGGTATTTGGACATTTATATTTTAATTGTATGTTTGCATGTTATGATTTTAAAAAATGACAAGATTCACAGGCCTTTAAGGGTGTAGTCCACTGTGGAGCTACTCTCCGGTCCAGCACACTGCGATGTGCAGGGGCCCATGGAATGGAGTTTGGCTGCTGGCTGGCTGGCAGTCTGCTAGCAAAAAGAGGTCCATCATGCTATCAGACAGCACATTGGCATCATCAGTGGTCACAGACCCTGCTTCTCCGGCATGTCTCCACCGTGTTCAAGAAGGACCATTTCAAAGAAGGTGACAATCCAGCCTCCATGCACATTCAGTCTTTGGCCTCTTTATTGAGACTGCCAGGAAAGATGCCAATTAGAGCCATTCAAAAAAGCCCAGATATGCTGTGGTAATAACGAAGTACAGATTTAGAGGGATACAATCCAAAATCATAATTAAATGGAAATGAGAAAATCTGAAATAAGATTTGCCTAAGAGCTACTGAAGTATATCTCTCTAAGTACATCTCATTTTTGCCAGTTACTTTTTCAGCCATTGCTGCCTTTAATACTATACAGCCCTTAATAGTAAATTTTCTCTAAATTGCTGTCCCTGCATGCACGTAGGTAAGACTACACGACAAGTGATGAGAGTCACTATGAAGGAAGAGTGCACACAGCAGCAGAAGCTGACTGTGATACCTCAACCACAGCTCTAAATACATACTACTCAGAAGTCATTAAACTGGACCTGGGGGGGTGGAAAGTAATCAAAAGATTATTTTGTTTTTGCTTCACTAGTACTTAATGTCTTCTGGCATTATGTCTGTGATGTCCTTTCACACTCATCTATGCAAAAAGAGAGAAGTACTTTTGCTCTCTCACACTGTTCCTTTAAATACAGCCTGATTTAGACATGCTGTTCAGCCTGCATTTAATACATCTTGAAATAGACCAATTTTTTCCAGTTTGGAGGATGGCTACTGAAAACTGTTAATGGCAACATGGCAAAACATATAGAGAAGCCATTCATGTAAATGACTTTGCCACTTAGGTCATGAATCAGAGTATTCCATGGCTTCTGTTTCTGAGCAATTCTTTACCTTTCCACATCCAAGTGCCCTTGAAACATTCTTCTTCCCAGGTTTTCTATACAAATGATACTTTGCAGTTTTTCGCTTAGTTTTTCTGGCTTACTTGTCTCGTTCTGCTGCTTAGGCATGTTGATTCATGTCCTTCTTTTAAAATTAATTTGCACTCGAATGGCTCAAGAAACCTTTTCCATCCTAATCCAGTAAGCAGTATCATCTGAAGGCTTGAGCATGCTTTGCTCTGGCTTACACTGACCACAGAAATGTTTAGCAGTCTTTAAATGAATTTGATCAAATGAAGGAATTTTCTTAGCAGAGCAAATGGGAATTTAGAGTCAGATGTGGGAGGCTGCATCTCTTGCATTTTATAATCAGCCTGACTCACTTCAGGCTGTGTGGGGGCTGCTCTTTCAGCTCATGAATACCACCACATCAACACAAGACTCTTTGAGGTCCATTTATCTGTCTGTCTATCTGAACTCCCACATTGTTTCTTGAGTGCCTCTGATGCATGTTGTCCAAACTCTTGGCACTTATTTACTGCTTTATGTTGCAGTAGAGGAAGAAGGAATAATTTCACCATAGCCTAACACACCTAACAAGGACTCTACCTTTGATTCTATTTTGAATTCTAATGGTGATCAAAACAGAGATAGCTGACCTTCAATAGTTACTTTGGTGGAATACAGAATGATATGTCATTGTTTCAGAGAAGACAAGGGGATATAGATTTTAATGAAAATTATCTGAATGTATTCTGAAGAGAAGTCCGTCAAAATCTGACTTCAAATTCATGACAAGATAAAACATTAGAATCTGAAACAGAGACAGCATACAAAGGGAATTACTCAAAATCAAGAGAGAAGTGAGAAAGCATTCTTTGTAAACTGAGGATAATTGGAGTTCTTTGAGGAGGTTGACCAGTATTTAAAGAGCATGTGTATAGAACTCTTTAGTTAGAAACCAAGTGGACCCTTCCCTTATATTAGAGCTGATCAGGTATCAGAAGAATCTCAAGTACCCTTGTGCAAGCTAACAATCCTGCTCGTGATCCTTTGGAAAGATTGGGCCATGCTGTATACAATTCCAGTGAGCCAGGAAAAAATGGTATATACAGGTATAAGAAGATATTGGAAAATATGGCTCAGAGGCTCTTATGTCATTGGCATAATTTGTTGAGGAGGTAAACAGATGAAAATAGAGGATAAAAGGAAAATTTCACCTGGGCTTCTGAAACTCACTCCTGTTCTTTGTAGCTGGCCTTTATGTGGCAATAATACAGATTTTAATACAACTTTACAATAGTAGACAGACTTAGTGATTCATTTATATGATCTCTTTTATTAATATAAACAGATGATTGCAGCCATCTTGTATAAGTAACTGCTAAGATTTTAATTAAGATTACTTTAGTTAGGGAGCTATTAGAGACAAAAATACCATCAGTGTCTCTAAATCTAACAGTTTGGAGAAATAAAGGAGTTTCTTCTAATATGTCTCTATATTATTGTTATTACTCTTATTACCACCTTCCATCAGATTTAATTTGCATGAAGTCTGTATCAGCACACTGCAATTCTGTTTTTCATCTTCCTGATCAGTGCAGTCATGATATACAGGAAAAAAGAGGAATTTGTGCTTATAAAGCCAGTCTGTATTCTCAGTAGAGTAGACCATCAGATTAGGCAGACAGCACTTTTAAAGAGTAGAGAAGCTAATTAAGACACAAGTAAGATCTATAGTACCTCCATGGAAACTCAGGCTCATTTATGAACTGCTGCTGTTTTTATGCTTGTTATGTGTTTTAGGTTAAACAGTCTTTTTAATGGCAGGTTTGTTCATCAAGGGGAAATTGCACAGATTCATCATCATTAACACACCAAGGAAGAAAATACAGGCAGAAATGTAGTATGGATATATTGCCAAAATACGAAAAAAGCATTCTTAGAGACAGAAATCAAACACACGTGCTCAGCTAAAAGAGACATCTCAAACATTTTCATATTGCTTAGAAAGAAGTTGGTCTTTCACCTGACCGTTCTGGGTCATACCAAGGTAGGTAAAGGCTAAGAAATCCCTGTCACCCCTGGATTAAATGGCACCAAGAAAGTTGATGAAGGGCATACTGCAAGTAATTTTCTTTTCCAACACAAATGATTCTAAACAGTACTTGCAGTGTTCATGTAACTTTCTTTAACTTAAGATGCTTGAGTGGAAGTAATTTTGCAATACAATTAGCATAATTATTGATTTACCATGCATCAGCTGCTCCAGGTTAAATGTTTGAGCCTTTGTACTTACTGTGAAGTTTATTCAAAGCACCTCATGATCTTTATGATGAATGCTATGGGATTTCTCAGACAACATTCACCACAGAGAAGAGTGCATCTGATAACTCATTACCCTATCCTAATTTTTTGTGTTTCAAAGTCCTTAGGATTCTGAAATATTATGCAAATATTTGAAACATTCAAGAGCTATATAGTGGGTGCATAAATCATGAGATTGCCCTAAAAACGGAGACTTGCTTGAACAGAGTGAGAAAGAATGGAGATGTAACTAGAGAGAAAAGTAATAATAGAGGCAGGGACAGACATAGAATTAGAGGTAGAGATATTTATGGTTCTTTTTGCTCACATTGATTCACATCTAGTTTTCAAGGTCTTTCACCCAACAATTTTCCTAGTACATGGAAGTGAATTTTTAAAAAAACAATAAGACTTAATTATATTCATAACTTTCATTCTTGTTTCTAATAAACTACCAAATTACCTTGACTGTTTGCAACAAAATCACAGCATTCAGCAAATCTGTGGCTTTTTTACACGACTGGTCTTCAGACTGCTCTGGACTCTAAAACTGACTTCATGTTTAGCATGTTTTCAAAAATGAAGGCTGTTTTGCACAGATTCTTTGAGAATGGAATATTTCTTTAAGCAGCACTACAAAAAACCTACTGTTGATGTAAAGAATTATTTTAATCTCACCTTCCCATACGGTGCTCAAAAAGAAACTCAATAATCCAATCTTAAAAGAGGATTCTCTATATTCAGATATTGAAAATATAAAATGGTTTGGAATAGAGGATGAGGCTTGCAGTCAGAATGATCAGAATGTGTGTAAACACTGTTTTTCTTGTAAGAGCTATTAAAAAATAAGGTTGAACTGGTCTGAATGATTTTAAGATAGAAGAGTTTGATAAGTAATCCACTGAAGAAAATTGATACCAATAGTTTAAAATCAAGCTGCAAATGAACTGCAGCTACTACAGAATGTGTTGCTTATTCATTTCTTTCAAATAGTGTGGCCAGCTCCTAATCCCTGTTGTATTCTAATGACAGAGACCCTGTCTGCTGGGTAAGCTTATGATAAAATTCACTGATTTCAATACATTTGTACATTTTTTTTTTTTAATGTGTTCCTTTTGCTCTGACTTATAATTATAATCAGAAATGAGAGTAAGCTGTGGAGCTGAAACCAGGAAAGTAGGAATCTTGGACTTTTCTGCTTTATGGAAACAAGAGAAAAATATTAAACTACTAAAAAACAGTTATACTCTTCTGTCAGCTTCTTCTGGACAAGTTCTGATTGTAAGCTCCTGTAAATCCCCATACTAACTTGAAATGCTGAGTTTAAAATCTCCAATTTTTCTAAGCTCATAGATCCCCTAAATCTTCCAGAATAAGACAGTACTTACATCTAGAAGAAATTCTTACAGAAGAATTTTTCTCAGCTTTCTAATGACAGTAGCAGTGACATACCAAAGTCATAATCAGTTCATAGCACGATGTATAACCCACTCTTCCAACTTTGCTATCATGAACTTTTGTGTAGGAGGATCAAATGTTGGCTATTAATGGTTTCTGGAAGAGGCAAATGAAAAGAAGAAATAGGACAATCCTCTCTGTATCTCTCTTAAGAGGAAATCATCAAAAGGAGAGCCTTTTGGTCAAAATGAATACTTCGGCATTTTAAAAAGTCATGTGCAATAAAGCATTTCTGAAATGTCCTCATAGCAAAAGGATTTTAACAAATGAAACAAGAAATTATAATTCCATATCAAAAATCTGAAGAGGGAGGGAATATTTTTGCTGTGTGCAAGCTGAATCAAGTTAATGAGGCATCTAACACTGCGAAAAGAGCGTTCTCTATAAATAAATCCCGTCTGATTGGGATATATTAGTCTTCTGATAACACTCTATGGCATACAGATGCTTTGAATAGAACGTGTATGTATGCAAATACTCAGATCTATTGGAGTTACTGTTCTCCAAGTCCTTGTCCATGATGCATATTGCAGTCATTTTCATATTTAAGCACTGAATAAAACCTCAGTCTCACTCCACTGCCCGTTTTGAATAGGTAGGTTTAGCAGCTAGGCTCTGTGAAAGCTCTGGAGATTGTATTTCACACACAAAGATGTGGCTAAAGAGCAGCTGTGTAGCTTGTCAGTGGAAGACTCTTCATTTGCTCGCCCCTCTGGTGAGCTCTCCCAACACTTTGCTAGCACTTTGCCAACACTTTAGTAATGCTTGTTCTTTCAAGAGCTTTGAAGGATCAAGGAGTGAGGCCTCATGTCACAGAGTACTTTCCCCCCTCACTATCCTACCTCGATGCTTCTATGTGTCATTGGGACTGTGGTGACTGTGAGGGCAGCATGGGTAAACAGGCAGGAGAAAAATTATATGAAGTTACAGGGTTTGGTAGCTTTCTCCAAAGTCAATGCGTGTTTACCTTCAAATCTCTGATTTGCTGGAATGTTTCTGGTGGTTGTTATTGATTACTTTTTGTGGGGGAAAGGATTTGGAAAGTTCATTTGAAAAAGGTTTTCTAATTTTTGTTTGTTTGTTTGTTTGTATGCTTGTTTTTTGTTTTATCCTCCAGGAAATTTAAAGGTGAATCTGTGAAGTATCATACTCTTATTTTTCCTTGAAATTGTGCTATAGTTACTTGTGCATTGTGTTTTCACAATTTTTCTAGTGGATTTTCTTCTTTGGAAATCTTTTTTTTTTTCTCTCCCCACTTTGAGAACAAAGAGATGGGGACCGTCAGAGAAGGTCTTCATGCTGCTTTGCTGTGGTCAGAAAAGGTAATCTAGAGTTTTGGGAATGTTGTGGAGGAATTCAGATGCTTTAGGAGTATTTACCATGTGTAACTCAGAATAAAATAATTAAATACCCAACACTTCACTTCCAGGAAAAACTGGGAATCAATAGAGTGTTATTACCAATGCAATCTCATTGCATAAGAAAAAACTTATAAAATACTTATTTTCTTATATATTTTCTTCAAATATAGTGATGTGGCTATGCTTAGTGCCTTTTTATTTTTTTTTTGTCTTGAAGACTGAGCAGGAGAAGGTTTAATTTTCTTTTGTACATAAGAGTGCTTGGTGGGCAAATTAGCTTTTGAATTAAAATGCAAAACTTATTATGAGCTATCAGTTACTCATTAAGACACTGGCTATTTGAAATCACAGGAATTTAGGGCACAGTTTTTTGAAGTCCAGGAACCCCCATGTCTTTTGAGGATCAAGATCATTTGACTAAGAGTGAGTACTGATATATTTAAAAGTATACCAACATGTCTAGTTAGGACAAAACACTTGTCCTGTAGCTCAGGATAATTTGGTGTTACTTTATAAGAATATTGCATAAAATTAATGCTTAGAGATACACTTTGTCTTTGCTAGTTTTATTTGTGCTCAATTTTTATAGCACACAAACTGGAATGAAAATACTGTTTAATAAATCAAATCTCAAAACTCTAAGATCCCTGCTATTATGGTTTTTGGAGAGGAAGGCCTCCCTGAAAAGCTGATATCAATCATTCTTGTCTGAGGTCTGAAGCAAATGTAACCTGCAAAGGCTGGTAGCTGGGCTATCTGCCATCATTGCTGGCAGCATCAAGGCTCCGGATACAGTGTTCTAATAGAAGGAATATGGAGAGAAATCTGTCTGGTTTTAATGTGTGTTAAGTTTTTGAGATTAATTCATGTTTTTATGTATGGAAACACTGATCTAGATTTCAGGGTCTGTGGATAGCTTTTCACTACTGTGCCCTCTGGACAGTTTGTAGCCCTGTCTACTGTTCTAGTTTTCCACTTTATGTAATACCATCCCTATTTTTGAGGAAGGGCCTACGTTGGTTATTGATCCAATATCAAGAGGGCCAGAAGTCTTGGACAGAGGTGTTTGCTTTGTTATATGAATGTACAGTACTAGGAAAATAGAACCACAATGAAGACAATGGTCAAATTATACGAGGACAAGGTTGAAACTGATTTATTATGGCACAAATGGACAGTTAACAATCATGCAGAATAGGGAGTGCAGAATACTTAATACTCAGGATTTAGCTACACAACTTAAAATTGCCAGAATCTTCTAGGACATTTTTAGATTTCTTTTCTGTAGATGAAGGGATTGTACAAATTGCTAATCACTGGATAAAAATATATATATATATATATATATTTAAAGGGAATACACATTTAGTGTTGCTTATGACATAAACACAAACCCTCATTTTAAGTGACGAGTGGAAGAACGAAATAAGAGCATGTGAACAAGACTAATTATTTTAACCCAGTTTATATATACGCACTAAAATGTTAACATTATGGCATTCTTCAAAACAATGTATAATAGAAAAATATAAAGGTTCCTTCTCTTTTTATGTTAATAAGTCATCATCCAAAAAAACCCCAAACACAACCTTCAGAAAAAATATACAAAAATGCTTTTCCCCTGAATACATATTTAAAATGAAGACATGATGACAGCTTTCATTTGAGCACTGGACAATTTTTTTTTTTCAGAGTTTGCTGCTGTTCATGCAAAATAAGTTGCTGTGATTGCAACATATGTATTATATGGCACATATGCTACCTCTTAGATAAAAGTGTAACTCTTGTGGTTCCTAGCATTTTTCTAAGGACATACAGTGTTTAACAGTAACAGATCTTTTTATAATACTTTTGCCATGTTTTTGGCAACTAAATATTTTTTCTTTAACCTTTCTCATTCATAAGTTAAATTTGTTGTTAGAGAAAAATGGAGTGTGGAGGTAGAAAGCAACAGTGTGAATAAGAGAGCAAGAGTGTTTTGACTGGCAGTTTTCTCTTTGGCTACCATTTTGTGTTTCTTTGTTGTAATGCAGAAGGGCAATAAATTGCCAGCTGCAAACAAGGGTCTGCTTAGCTGTGTACAGACAATCATATACAATCAATGGTGTGTTAAAATGCTAGTCTGGCCCTTCAGGAATTAAGAATAAGAACTACTAAGAATAATGTGGGCTTATTGTCTAATTTCTAACATATACAGTAAAATTCATACCTTTTCTAGCTATTTGTTTGATTGTGTTCAGTCCTTAAACCCTTCTAAGGGTGTGGGTTTTGAATTATGGTGTATTAAAACATATTTTCACACACATGATAATGAATGACAGCAATAACACAAATAATAAAAACTCCTCTAGCAGCATCAATGATCAAGTGTTTTTTTCTTGAGAATATTCCCATGAAACCAGTGGAACAAACCATATGAAGAATTTTTAATATGTGTGAGTGAGGAAGACAAGCCCTGTTTAAGGATTGAACATGAAGCGAGATTCCTTTAAAGGACAGGACAGCATTACTTGTTCCCTACCTAAATTCTCAGTAAATGAAAGTGGACCTTCAGTCTTCTCCCTCCTACTCCCAGAAATGATCCCATTATACTGGTAGTTCATAAATATGCAGTGAAGTCCATCTGTTCTTTCTTGATATTTAAGATAGCATCCTGTAATTGTTTGTGACGTCTGGGTCTGATCACAAAGGTGGCAGAGGCAAGGCTAAAGCCACCACTGCTCTCAGGTGAGTTGGTTGAGGGCTTCTGAGGAGCTCTGACATGACTCTTAGTCTCTGTCAGCAGGGATCTTGGCTGTTGCCCATGGTTCAGGAGAGTGCACTGCTCACAGGGCACTTCCTAGACATGGGGCTACCTGTGCTGCTGGAGGAGGGGCCCCCGGTGAATCTCTTGAGCACTTGCCTAGGGATGCTTTCCCCAGATCAGGCCAGAGCACACCATTACACAGTCAGGCTCTATCTTCAGATGGAGATGAATTTTTAGGCAATCTGTAGATCTGAGCTTACTGTCAGAATTATGAAAAGCCTTGGAAGGAATTCCATAAATGTTCAAAAATAGCTATTCATAAGCAACAACAGAATAGAAGTAACAGTTTGAGAGATTTTTTAACTCCATTACTTGTACATATTTATACAATATAGTGCCTGTCACAGATAATGTACAGCAGATTTATCATGCTTTATTATTTTAAAGAAGAGTTTGCTCTCTGAATGACGTATGAAATAAATTGCAAATAAACAAGATGCTGCTTAATAAAACAATTAGTCCTCCGCAGGCTCTGGCAGTGTTTTCTGCATTCTTATCAGCCCTGGTTTACAGCTGTAACTTCAGGATATAATAGGAGATTGAATCGTATACAGGCAACAAAACAGATGATCAAATTCACAAGGGATCATATCAGGCTTTTTCCAGTACCAAAGAAACATATTAATCCTTGTCACTGTTTTTTGAAACGCTGTGACAGAAATAAACCTGTACTGTAACTTGGCCCTTTTAATGAGCTTCTGGAGTGTGGGCCTTCCACTCAGCACCTGAAAAACACAACAAAACACCTTTTACATTAAAGATGTGAGGTTTGCTGCTGGCTAAATTTGTACACAGAAGTCTATAAACCAGGGCTCAGCCAGCTGGGAAGCAAGAAAGCAAATTCAGATTCTGTCATGAACTTCACAGACCAATTATCTACTTGGAATCATGGGAGTTTAACAAACAAATACCAGCCCCTGCTGAGCCTTTTCAGTCCAGCAGCTTATGGGTGATTCAGTTGCATCAGAGGCTTTTAGACTGATCAATTCTTAATCACAAAGCGCAAAAATTATTCTCAGACTCATGTCAGTTTCTTTGGACACCTTTGTTAACAATCTGCTTCAAATCATTTTTTTAAAGAACTGCAGACACTGTTTTTATTGACTTGCCACTTGTAAAATGTTTATAGCTTGTTAATTTATATTTACCCCTTTACTTTTGCCTGCAAATCAACATCACTTAGCACAGTTTGGTTACACTTTGTCCAAAGGAAATTACAGAAGCCTGCTATGGGGCTAAAATGAAGGAAAGCTGAGGAAAATCAATACACTGATGATTAAACAGATCGTAGCAAATTCACGGTTGTAAGCTACAGCATGGAGACATCAGTGTGATGCCTATCTAGCAGTAAATGTCCTTTCAGCCAGCTGAAGAAAATTTTACAATAAGGCAAAATGTAGCAGAAAAAAATATAAGCTACTAGAGAGCAATTCTTCTTTTTGCTCGGTAGGAACAGTGCTGTTATTCAAATTTTATTTTGCTATTTGTCTTCACAGTAACTGTAGAAGAGGTTTAGATTTAAGAAAAAGAAAATCTACTTTATGAGAAAATTTGCAGTGGGAGTTTTAAAGAACTCTTTGACTTGCAGTATCATTCACATCTACTGTAACAGCTCTGTATTTACTGTTATTTTAAACCACTCTTTTCTGTCAGTGAAGTTCAAGTGTGATAATTTCTATTTTAATCTTCCTTTTGCTTTAATTAGAAGACAAAAAGGTATAAGCCTGTTTCTAAACAAGTATCCTAACAAGAATGAAAATATTTAGTGTAAATTGTATATTGTTTAACAAAGTGAGAATCTGTCACTACTCATTTTAATAGAGAAAATTTAGACTAAAAATAGGCAAATGAGGGGTTTTTTTGCACATTAAATGCTTGTTTACATTTAAAACCATGGAAAAAGTATTCATGAAATTGACATGGAAGGAGGAAAAAAATCTTGGGAATAATAGGCAAACACTGGTACCAGAATAAAGCAAGGATTCTGAGTGGGTCCAGAGACTTCAAATTTGTAGTCTCTTCTACTTATGCACAGGACAGGTTTCCTCTCTCCTACCCACTGCAGTGCCTCCACAGCACAATGTGACCCTGTGTGGTGTAGGTTTACTAAGCAGTAGCCATATACAATAGATTACGTATAATGAACTCGAAGCACTAGGCTAAAATTATCACTATTGATAGGAACAGGGATGTCAGAGAAGAATTAATTGCAAACAGACGGAACTTAACAACTCTGACTGAAGCTTTTGCATGTCAGCATATGCCCATTTCAGGGGGTGTCAAAGGCTGGTGTAAGGAGATGGCCCACAGAGATGGCGTCATTCCCTCCTGAGAACGCATATTCAGGGAGCAAAGGAGATTATTTCTCCTTCTCACACAGCTTGAGGATCTGCAGGAAGCATTCACTCTGGTGAAGGAACACCGCTGGCCTACTCCTTGACTTCCCTGGCAGGCTGGAGCCTTTGTCATCTCGCCACCAAGGTGCTGGCGCTGCCGTGGTGGCGCGGTGCGGGCAGCAGCCGGCGGAGCCGGGGGGGCAGCGGTGCCCTGCCCCTCCAGCGCTCCTCAGAGGGTGCCCCGAGCCCCCGGCAGAGCAGAGCTGTGCTCAGGCTTCCTCTGGCTGGGCTCCCCTCGGCTCGTCCGGAGTGACGCATGTTTATAGGTTCGCGAAAAATCAGCAGAGGAAAGTACTTGGGCCTTACTTCTCAACTCTCGTGTGACAACGCCAGTCCTCACAGAGACATACCACATTTCTTTTGAGAATTTCCAAAAGAACTGTGGTTTCATACTTGAAAAATAATCCTGAAATTCTTTATTTTAATTAGGAGAAACATCATAAGGAGAACATAAAGTGCCAGAAACTTTATCTGTGAGCTAAGCCACATTCTGCTGCTGATTTATTTATATGATGGACTGTCTTTATTTAGCTGATAATTTTATCCTTTACCCAGGCTTAAAAAATCTGCTGGTTTTCTAAGAGGTTCTGCACCAAAAATGATTTTTGGTTTGGTTTAAAGCAGGTAAATGCATAATTGCTTTAATAAGTAGTATTTAATAAGTCAAAAAAACCAAATAAGATGCAACTAATTTTTCTGAATGATAGCGTCTTGTAACCTGTAGTGTCATCTGGAGAGCTATACATTCATCAGCATTTTAAGATACTTAAAAATTCCCAGTAAAATATAGACAAAAATATTCACAACATTAAAAAGGCAAGAACTATAAATACACATAAATAGTTTTAAAGAAAAAATAATCTTTTCTGAGCTCAACCTGTGCAAAAATCCAGTCACATTTCACATTTTCATTTCAAGTTAAGTTGCAAACTCAGTAGGAGGAGGAAGAAAATTAAAAGAAAATGCAAATATGACAGATATTAAATATATAGTGCAAAATATAATTAAGATAAATATTATATTAACTGAGGATTTGTTGCTTCCACAATTTATATGGCAATTTAAAGTAAAAAAAAAACCCCAAAATATGAAAATGTTTTAAAAAGTTTTAGTGATGTTTTCCATCAGAGGGATCATAAACATGAATTACAAACTTACCTTTGAAAAGGTTTGCTTCTAATGAACAGTATAATAGACTGATAATTGTACTGAAAGATTTGACTTCTCCTGTGTTTTTCTCTAATTCTGTATCTAGACCGATAATGAATAGGATAACATAACTGATAGAGTTGTAGTTAAACATGTCTGCATGATATCGATAGATTAAAAAGTGGAAAAATCCCAAAGTACTGGAAAATGTGGGAAAAAAATCCATGTCAGAATCCTCTTGGGTTTGCCATTTTAATTGTGCTCCTGGGTATGTAGTTTTCGAGATTTTCTTCAGTTGTGGCATTGAAGGAAAAGTAAAATGAAGTGACAGAACAGATTAGAAGGCGATAATGGAAGGGAAAGTGAATAAACCAAGTGTAAACTTTTGAGAGGAAACACTAGTGTAAAACCCACTAGTTATGTGCTATTTAAAGAAAATTTTGCAACCCCAACACTTTGATGAAGATGACTAATGAACTTTTTTTATTGAGTAGTGATCCATATTCAAGAGCAAATATGACAGTGTTACCAAAATAACCTTTTTCAAGGAGCAGGTCCTTTGAAGTTACTAATAATCTTTGCTACTTATATTAAAATTACACAATAAGTTAATTCTGAAAAAAATATTCTACTGCTATTTGGTTGCTTGCACTAATTCCTATTGGACTATCATATACTATTTATGAATGAAAGTCTTGTTAATTTTGACATATATAATTTATGCAATTATAGAAAGCTTATAATTCAAAGAAAGTATAGCCATAATAAATGCTAAGACTTTTTTGATAGCAAAAATCCCAGATGGAAAGTAGTATATTATGATGCTTGATGAAACTCCCTATCAGCAACAAAATTCCTTGAAAACATCTGAACAATGCACTTATTTTTTAAAAAACTTTGTCAAACTGATTAGCTTGCTAAAGATCTGATCATTAAGAGTTTAGATTGTTTCTCTGTTAAATCAGATATGGCTCCTACAATTTTTACAATGCTTTCTTTATAAATTAATTGTTCTGTGGTTATTTGTTAAAGAATCTTCCCTACGTGAAAAAGCAAAATCTCAGTAGATGCGGATTTTACACTGCACTAGATCAATCCCAATACCAGTAAATGGATATTATTAAACAGCATGGGGTAGTGCAAACTGGGAAAGAAAACTTGTAGTGTGCTGCCTTTGAGCAGACCTGGCTTGCATGCTGTGACAGGGCAATTGTCGACATGCTTTTTCATGCCAATCTGCAGCTTTTTCAACTCTAGATGCTATGGCAACCAGGGTTTAACAGACTAAGCAGCTAACAAGCTTCCCTGATGGAATTGTCTGCTTGTATGATTGCCTTGTCTTAGTGAAAATATAAAATAGACCGAAGACACTTGTGGACATTTGTCAAACTGATTATAATTTGGACACTCAGCTCATAATTATCTGTTATATATTGCATAGTATTGACCGTCAGTGTTTTCCATGCTGTCTGTAGAGAACCCAAGTGCCTTTGTGTACACCCTGTTTCCTGTGGAAAGAATGGGTTTTGGTTAGGCTGAGCTGGTCAACATGGCAGTTAAAATTACATGGATATAGGAAACAAATGCCACTAGTTTAAAGGTTTCTTCTCCCTCTTTCTCTCTCTCTCTCTTTGATTTTTAAAAAATTTTTAATGTTTTTTTTTTAGTTTTTAAGTTTGCTATTAAAATAAAACAAAAGCAAATTTTAAAGTAACATGATTCTTTACAAACATAAAATTGCAAAAAACTGCACTTTCAGGAAACAGTTTTAAAAATCTGTAAGTTTCTTCTGTTGATTTATCAGGTTATTGTTGAGTTCTTTTTGGCCCCAAGAAATGGTTTGTGTCTCTGACTTCCATGTTTGTTATTTTAAAATTTATTCTCAGAAGAAAAGGGCATTCACCATAAGACACAGGCCCAGGACTACATGTTTCTCAGCACCTCTTACAAGCCGAAATCTATGGAACTCGTTACTTTGCAAAGATTGCTTTGCCACTTGTAGAGCACTGCTTTATTGTTTTGAATCTCTTTCAATTCTAATAGAAGTTAAACCATGTTTTTACTGTGGTATTTTCATGTTGTTGGTTGTTTCATTTGTTTGTTTGCTTTTATCTTGGGGAGAGACATTCTGAATTTGTGCTTTTCTATGTGAATTTCTTCATTTTTACTCATACTGCATTTTGGGGTGAACCTTAGTGGGCTACAAGAACACCCATAGGATGCAGATAAAGTTTGAGTTCACAAGTGGGACTTCTGTCTCTGACAGTTTGGAATTATATCCCTGCAGATGGTCCTGAGTAAAGGCATCCCCTCAATGATCCTGTTTTAGGGATGTTATCTACTACTGTACCTCTGCAATGCCAGCAAATACCCAGCGAATTCATTCTTTCCCATAAGCAGCGGAGCTCCTTATCCAGTTGTGCAGGTAATCCTCAAGGCCTATTGAATTAGTATTACAAATGTGAAGTGCTTTTTTTTTCATGAAGGAGAAGGTGAATTTCATGTGCAGGAGATTTTCAATCAGGCATTCTTCTTGCAAATATGAGGAGTTAGTTCAGTTCCAAAGTGAAAGAACAGTGTGTTTTTGAGTAAGAAAAAAAGTCTAGCAAAAGTTGATTTACTGACTGTATAGACTTGTTAAATGTTCTGATATTTAAGATGCTGAATTCACGTGTGATTCAGAATTGTGCCCACATGCTCAAGAAGGATATTGGCATCCTGGCCTGTATCATCAATAACGGTGCCAGCAGGACCAGGATAGTGATTGTTCCCCTGTCAGCACCAGCAAGGCCACACCTAGAGTCCTGTGTTTGGGTCTGGGCCCCTCACTACATGAAAGACATTGAGACATGATAGTGACCAGAGAAGGGCAATGGAGCTGGGGAAGGGTGTAGAGAGTAAATAACAGGAGGAGTGGCTGAGGGAGTTGGGGTTGCTTAGCCTGGAGAAAAGTAGGCTCAGGAGAGACCTCCTTGGTCTCTATAACTGCCTGAAAGGAGGCTGTAGTGAGGTAGAAGTTGGCCTCTGCTCCCAGGCAGCTAGTGATAAGACAGAGGAAATGGCCTCAATAGCTCTAAGGGAGGTTCAAGTTTGACTTGGGGAAGAATTTCTTCACTGAAAGGGTGGGTAAGCATTGAAACAGGCCACCCAGGGAAGTGGTGGAGTCATCGTGTGCATAAGTGTTCAGTAAATGTTTGGGTGTGGCACTTACTGCTGTGGTGTTTGGTCAGAGGTTGGGCTCAATTGTCTTGAAAATCTTTTTCAACCTTAATGATTCTGTGACTTTATAACTGTTAGTTCTGTTTCCAGTTTCTATTGATGAAGAGTCATAAATGCATCTTTTATAATGAGATGACTGTAAAAGGCTTAGTCTTTTTTCAGCTTGGGAAACCTTAAAAAAACTACTTTTTGTACAGCTTTAGAGACATCCAGAAAAAGCCAATACTTTCTTTTAAGCCACTCATCTAGATTTCTACTCAGTTGGCAAGCAAGGTAGGGCCATAGTCTTTACTTGACTGTATAAACCCCAAATCAACCTTTGTAAGCTATTCTTCCAAAGCTGCTCTATGTTCATCACGTTTTATTTTTGAATAGAAATATTTTAGCTTGACATAATATTTTGTGATAAAATTTTATTTATATTTTACATCTCTAGTAGCACTGACTTTAAAATGTTTCAAAAATGCCTTTTTTGTTGTTGTTTTTTTTGTTTTTTGTTTTTGTTTTTGTTTTGTTTTTGTTTTTGTTTTTGTTGTCAGAATGGGAAAAATATCATGGTGGCAATACTCCAGTGCTCAAATAATTAACTTTGGCTGTGGAAAACAGTAGCTGTGACCTGTGACACTTTTGATCACTGCCTCATATATGGGCTTCTAGGTCTCAGCCATCATCTAGCCATAGTACAAGTCATTAACCTCTTTTTGGCCACCTGACTCGGTGCAAGCACCATTCATATTGATTGAAGTTCACCATACCTTAAAACAGAAAACTCAAGTTTGACAGTTACAGGAAATCTTACATGAGTTTAAATCAAAGATTACAACTAAAAAGAGATGCAAAGAAAATTGAAAAAACTGCCCCAAACTCCCAATCACTGTAGGTGTGATTTATACCCTTTTGCTGTGTGTATATTATGATGAATCATGTGGATAAAATTTAGATGCCTCCTCCCTGGAAGTGTTTGAGGTTGGAGCTTTTAGCAGAGTGGTCTAGTGGAAAATGTCCTTGCTAATAGCAGTGGGTTGGAACTAGATGATCTTTGGACTAGATGTCCCTTCAAACCCAAACCATTAAATAATTCTGTGATTTTTCCCCTTTTATTAATCTACACATTTAAATTGCATATAACTTGCCCTTGTCTTTGAAAATCAGATTATCAGGAGGCAAAAAACCCCAATTAACTTTCCCCCACCCTGGACATCCTGGCTTAAAACAAAATTAAACAGAAAACCACTGGTTTTGTTCCAGTCAGGTTGAACATAGATCTGGCAGATTTTGAACTGTGATGAGACTTCATCTTTTTGTGAATATTTACCTATTCAGTCTAAGAAGAATGTGATATGAAATTTTCTAGCTATATTTCCATATAACATTTACCCATAGAAAAGACAATGTCTTGAAGGAAAAGCTAAAAGGATGTCAAAGAAACAGAAGGTCCTATGAGGTACTCCTAAAAAACACCATCAAAAGGCATTTATAACACTGGAAAAGTGAGGAATACATTAGCAAGTAATGGCCAATATGCAAAACAATTTCTGCAATATTTGGCAATAAAACAGAAACATAATTTTTGCTTTGTTTTGTTTGTTTTCATTGACCACTATAGATTTTCCTGTTAAACTGAGATAACTTTGAGCGCTATTTGCTAAAGTTTCCTTTATATAAATATAAACACAGTAGAAACCTGATGGAAACCTAAGCAGAGAACTGTAGAATCAGAACATAATTGCCAGTGATCAGAATAAAGCTGTTAAACATGTATATTGCCTTCACTTCTGTAATTAATATAGTGGGACTGGCTAAGATTATCTTCATAGAATCCAACTCTGCTCTAGGATCTATTCCATATTTATTGTATACAAATAGTACAACAAAGAAATTTGAGAAGAATTCCTAAAAATGTGCCTCAGTAAAAAGAAACCACCCCAATCCTATTTATAGAAAAAGAAAAATATATTTTATAGGAAAATTTCAGTTAGGATAAAAGTTGAGTTTTTGGTATGTAACTTATCCAAATAACACCTGAATTGTTAACACTAAAGGGAAAGCATTTTAAAGAAGCAAAAATTTTCAAATTATACACAAGTCTTTAATGTTTTTTCTTCTAACTATGTTGAGTTTCAAGTTATGTGCCTTATTCTAAACAGGTATTATAATACATACAGTTGACTAGAAATCATAACAAAAAAAATCAGTTTATACATATAAGCATGCAGATAAATGTGCATGTAAAATCTTAAAAAACTCACCAAGCACTAAAGACAATCTGAGCAATCAAAGCTTTCTATTTAGATATAAGAATAATATTAGAATATTAGAATATGTTATCTTTTAAAATGTATCCATGTATGCATTGATATATGAATTCATACTAATTATGCAATTTTTGTCATAGTGCAGAAATAGATTTTTACCTGGTGATCAGATTTCTCATCTTTGCAAACATTTAACAATAGGGATAAAAGTGCTAAGAAATGCATTTCAACTGCTCATTTAGAATTTTGAACTGAAAATATTGCTTCCTCCGAGCTACTCCATTTCCCCTGTGATACCTACATAATTCTGATTTCCATCTTTTGCCTTTACCTGCCTACTAGGTGACTTTCTGAATGGCTGTTTCTCATGCTAGAATTAAAACAGTTAACTTTTGCAGAGAAGAGATAGAGTCAGTACTTATTTTGCTTAAAATGCTGCCAATATAAATCAAAAAGTAGCAAAGTAATATGTCCTGTGCATTGTATAAGAGAGATTAATTCTTTCTTCGTATGAGAGAACATTAAAAGACTTTCCTACAAAGGTTTAGCATCTATAAAAGAGTCATTTTCAGGAGCTTGAAATGGTTGGCTGGAGCACACATCAATTTGTTTGCTATTTCTAGAATATATTTTATCAACACCTTTTCTCTACAATTTTCATTTTTCAAAATGTCACTGTTTCTGTGTGAGATACTAAGTATGGACCAATTAACTATTGATGCTTTCTGCCAAGAATAAATGTTGCAATATAGAATATATACAGGACAGAATAAATACTCTATAATGGAAATGCAGAAATTACGAGGCTACTGGTGAGTAATGCATCTTGAAAATTACCTGAAGTCATGAGTCAGATGCTAATTATTAATGTAGAATCTGTTATAGAAATAGTTGAAACTGGGGAGGAAAAAAAATAACATAAAGTCATCTAACTTTTTAGTTTTTGTCTTTTCTAGGGAAAAATAACAGTTTACCTAACCTGTTTTGAAAATTTATTCAGCTAGGAAAATTTTTAAATATGGTTTATACAGTCAGAATGGTTTCAGCACAATCAGACTTAAAGCCTCTTAGAAAATCCCTAAACAGAAGGAGGTAGGTGTCTGAAAAAATTAGATCTTCTCTGAGGTAACTGAGGCTACTCTATCCAGGTGAAGATGTGACAGAAAATAGAAGGGGGCTTTTAGAAAGTATCTTATCCTCAAAAGTATTTCATGTTCTTTTTAAATGGTCTGGAGAGAGGATGAACAATTTGAAGTCTTGTGGAGACTTTCAGGTTTCTTTTTCTGGTGACTCTAAAGTAGACACTGATGAATGTCAGAAGATGTGGGGCTGAAAGCAGTTCACAGATAACTTGCTGATGTTTCCTATGTTCCCTGTTTTTAGATAACTGGCTATTAGTCCAGAAATTACAGGTTTTGGCAGTAACTCAAAATACTCGTAGCTACATATTGGCAGAGAATGGTTGGGCGGTAAGTCATTCTTCTTAAAAAATTGCATTGGTTAAATTTTGGTTATTGTCATTACCACCATGTGGTATCACTGGAGGAGGAGTCAATCTTTGAAAATTTGGAAAATACTAAATTGTTATGGTAGCTGTATCTCCATGTTATTTTCTTTCAAAATGAGGTGATGTCTCTGTAAATACACGCCCATTAAAATCGTCAGGTTTAGAAGTTTTATATAACCGTAATGTAGCAGCTGGGTCTCAAGAACCTCTATAGGAAACAGAAAAAACAGGTGGGAGATTTTAGTTACATATATTTTTTTCCCAGAGCTGGAGTTTCTGAGGTCTTAGTCTCCTGACAATCACAAAGATGAGATATAGCCATAAGTGCAATCTTGTGCTGCCAGAATTCATGACATGAGCCAGCGGCATCAAAGGAAGAGATTCTTTCAGAGTGAGTGACTATTAAGGAATTTGGGTGATGACATGTAATCTCACACGAAGATGCTTATTGAAAAACTGTCCCTCATATAGGCACAACCTCTTCTGGAGGTCCTTGTCTTCAGCCCACTTCAGTAAAATTCAGAACTACTGCCTGTGCTCAGTGGCATATTTGGTCCTATAGGACTATTTGTGAGAGTAAACCACCAAGGGTAGGCTCATTCACATAAGTAAGCATGATTTTGAAGGATAAAACCTTGTGTCGTGTGGGCGAAGCAGCCCGTGTTTGCACATGCTTGGATTCTCTGAAAAGAGAACTCCACTTTCTTCATTACATTTGGACGCGCTTCTACTTTCTTCCTTCACACTTCTACCTTCACACTTCTTCCCTGTGTGAGATATTTTAAATAACATTTCATTAGGTAAACATCTGAGGATAAATAAGTAGTAACATGTCAGGGTGTTGCCTCTTGGTTGGAGTATCCACTTCCACCATTTCCTTTGGTGAGCTCTGAGATCTGTTCTATACTTTTCAGATATCTCAAATTTCATGGTGTTTCTGAGTAAAGCAAAACTACAATAATAATTGGAATATTCACTTTGATACATGTTTGAACAAGTCTTCAAGACACTGTGTATTTTGAAAGTTAAATGGACAGAATTTTTAAAATAGCTGTACTGCCGTCAGAACTACTTTCTCCTGTACAAGGACCTTCTATTACCATTGGGTAATGATGTATATAGCATAATACATTAACGTTGCTTTAATGTGTTCAATAGTAGAGGAGAATGTAGTAATTAGGCACTAAGGGATTCTTTTTGCTATGATTTGATGAGGTGGTCAATTACCTGTGCTGTATGACAGCAAGTGGTACAATTGGTTTAACTTAATAAGTGCATTGACAAAGGGGGCCACTGTGATGTACATTAGTTGCACTTAAAAGGGTCCTTTGAGTTATTACCAAGTAATATCTCAAATATAAATTAATTTAATTTGTTTAGAATAGTTTACACGTTACACATAATTAAATCTTTTTCTATTGCAGATTGTACTGTACATTAGGTAAATTATAAATGTCTAACCAAAAAGTGAACATTTGACCATAATGGCTACTTAGAGAAGATAAAAGGTAACAATTTAACTAGAACTTGCCTCTAACTGAAGCTCTTAAACTAAGATTGATAGAAAACAGTTTTTGAGAAGAAATAATGCATACTGATTTATATAAATTGCTGTTCACTGTATTTTCCTTTTTGTATTAAACTTAATGAATAGATATACCTTTTTTTATTTTGTGGTACCCTACCATTAAATGATACCATCATTTTTTTCCTGCCTAAATAAATTCTAATTCTTGTCACCTACTATCTGTACAGGAAGATTTGAGACATTATTCCTAATTGAGATTTTTACTGAATATCTTTTAAAGATAAATTTGTTTTATTCTTTCACCCACTATTTAAAAGGATTTTTCACATTTTTATCTTCTAAAGGAATTGTCAATGAGAAACTAAAACTGCATAGACTATACATTAAAATCACTTTAGTTTTTAAGCTGTCATGAACTGTTTCAAAAAATGCTAAGTTGCTATTGTTTAATGTCTGTCATTTTATAATGCTTTAGAAGTTATCTATCCTGTAAAATTATTAACTGATGCTAAAATTGCCTTGTAAGTATTAGGACAATAGCAATTTTGTAACAGCTGGGACACTGCCAATGTAAGATAAGTACATTTTGCTCTGTAGATTCATAAAGTGCTTTGAAATGGTTTGTAACTGATGGATGGATGCATTTTCTAAGTGTAGAAAGCAATATTTTGTAGAGGGAAATGGCTTGAAAGCTGACACACATGCATGCAAATGCCATTCTCTTCAGTAAGTAATTTGCTTTTTCTTTCAANCTGAAGACAAATCATTTAAATTAATCCTCAAAGTGTTTGTATTCCAATGACAAAACCCAGGAGAATGCTACTCTGGAATATATGTAGGTATTGATATTCTTATAATTTAAGAATCTTTTAATGCTAGAACTGATTTCTGATTTATATAATTGTATTGTATTTCTGGTTTATATAATCAATATCATATTATCTAGATTATCTGCACTGTAGAACCCACACTAGCCATGAAAACTTCTGGCCAGCTTTTGTAAAGATTTTGGTGTTAACCTGATGCTTTAGGTCTTTGCTCTTGGAAATTTCCATTCCCACTCAGCT
>VWZN01001661.1:3662-40315 GCA_013396955.1 Regulus satrapa
ATTTGTTACTTGATTAGAACTCCAGAGCCTGATTCTGATGTCTGCCTGAACCAATGCCCACTGGCCTCTGAAGAGACTTTTACCTTTCCACCATTTGGGCCATGGAGAAGGAGGGGGCCTCCCATCCTGCCCATAACCATGCAAAGAGGTTCCAGTTTTCAATTACTTAACCTCACCAGAGCACTAAGTACATTAATTTCCCTTTTTGCCATCTTTGCCAGTTTACCCAAACTTTCTGTATCCCTGCTTAACTTTTTCCTCTGTCACTGCCACATTTCTCTCTTAAAACTGTGGTGCATGATTCACTGAGCTCAACTGTGGATCATTTTAGACACAGACTGGACAGAATAGGGTTACATGGTAAAGTTGTTCAGGCACCCAAAGATGCAGTCTCCTCTTAGAAGGTGAGACACACACACACACACACACACACACAGAAAATCTCATGTCTCTATCAAGTGAATATGTTATTATTAATGTTTCCTCTTTAGTGGGCTTCCCAGAGCCTCCTGTTTCAATCAGGATATATTAGACTCCTCTCTGGATGCACTGGGACACTGCTGCCTCAGCACATTCACTATATACAAATATACTGCACAAAGCAGGCTGCAAGAATGGAGGTGTGCTACAGGCTTGTAGGCTGCTTGTTGAGGATTTCAAACGGGTCAAGTGCAGCCCTGGAAGGAAGTTTACCCTTCCTTCCAGGTTCATCTTTCTAACACTCAGTCACAGTTTGACCTTTGTAAGGTCAGTGTCTCCCACTCAGGAGAAATCTCAGTTTCATGACTATCTAAAACAGATGGTCTTCTGACAACAAACATCAACTGAACTCCAGTTAATAAAAAAAAAAAAAATCCCTTTTGTAAATGTACTCAGAGAGAGGTTTCATTTCCAGAACTGCTGAACTTCAAGCAAAATCTCTGTTTCTGTAAAGGAGCTTTTTTCAGTCATGTTCAAAGTTTCTATGGCAAGATGTTGAGAGAAAAAGTGGAGCACAGAAACCAGTGATAAGAATATTCTGTGGATTACTTCCAAGATGGTTGTTTGCAGTTACAGCTACTTACATTTTGTCACTATGAATTGCAAACATGATACACTACAGAGCAACATATTCAGGTAGGCAAAGTCTAAAGTGTGGGTAAACTAAAGGAATTAAAAACAAAAATTTATTTCCACAGCTTATTTTTCAAAGACCTTTCCTGGAAAGATGAGTATTTTAGTGTGGAAAAATTATGCCATAATATGTTCAAAAATATAAATTTACTATTCAAGAAAAACTAATCTTCCAATTACAATATCGGCAAATCAATGTTCCTAATCAATTTATTAACATTATAACTGCTTACCAGTGATTAATTTCTTTTTAGCAATAATTCTTTCTCAAATGAAATATTGCCTCTCTTACAAAAGAGCACATATAGGCCATGGTACTATCTTAGATATTTATCAAAGTATGTTTGAACATATGAACTCCAACTTCCTTGCCAAAGTAGTTCAGCCAAATTCCATGCTGTCCCTGACAAACTCTATATGCCTTTATGATTTTTACCTATTAATTAATCTTTGCATATTAAAGAGTTGACCTTGTCCTCATGTCTCCTTTCTCCCCATGACTAAAGGGAGTCATATTGACTCTCAGTGCCAGCTCTCTTCTCCATAATGCTATTATCAGTAGATAAAACATTGGCTAAATATAACAGAGTCCCTAGAAATCAGAAGCAATTACTTCTTTCCAAGAGCTCAACCTTGCATCAGTTAATGCAGTTTTGGGTACAAGGCCCATGTCAATCCCAAGAGCAGAATAGTAGCAATAGTAGCAATGGCTTTATCAAATACTGTGCAGTACCTATCCTGGGCTTTCCTAAAAAGGCAGAAACACTATTTAACTGTTTTGACTGATCTTTTGTATTTCCCCACTTCTCTCCTTGCATTTCAGCGGCTTAAGTATCCAGAAATAAAGGAAAAGAAAAAGGAATGGAGTTCATTTTACTCCATTACTTTTCTTTTTCTTTTTTTTTTTTGGTATAATAAAAGTCTTTATCCTGAGGAAATTGACCCTCTTTCCATCCTCTCCTACCACTTAATTAACTCAGCATCATTACCACTAGATTTTGGAAGGCTGTCACTTAGCATCAAAAGTGATTTCACACACACAAAATGGAAACTTATCCATTTTTGATTATCATTTCTCCTTGATCCTACACCTTTCTCACAGAGATGTAGATATGTGTTCAAAATAGTTACTCTGTATGGTGTGTTATTGTATTGATATTAATATGGCATAAAACATAGAAAGTTATATTATATGTAAAGAATTCAATTCTACATTTCACTTTATGAAAAGTTGTAACAGAAAAATTTATTGGAGAGTTCTTTAAGCAATTAATAAAAGACATGCTGAGAAAGTAATCAATAGTAGACACTGAATATCTCTGCAGTGAGATTGAGGTAATGGGAAGCATTATTTTTCTTTTTTTAACAGGACAGTGGAATTTATGGCCAAAGGTGAATATAGTTTTTTGAAGAATTATTAGAAATAACTGAAATGTGCCTAGCTAATAGCTTGTTTCCATCTCTCACAATGGAAATCTGTATTTTCTTTGGATAACTGCCCTATTTCTAGCATAAAAGAAACCCTCTGCAGAGGTAAAGGGTGAGAAGGGGGAAAGGGATCCATTGAAATTATCAAAGATAACATAAAAATCATGCATAAGTCAAATTGACACAAAATTTTCACCCTTAAAAACCTTACGAGCTTTAAATACATAAACAAATAGTAATCAGGAAGTCTGTAACCTATGGTGACCGAGCATCCCTGCTACATAATACAGTCACCTGTATTTTTTCATCTTGCAAGAGTCATGAATTCCTGTTCTTATCCTATCAGTGATTCCTATTCCTCACCACTGGTGACTCAGCCAAAAATAATCTGGAGAATTTTTTTTTGAGAAGTGAATGTAGCCTCACTGTCACCACAGATAATAAATGCATTTAGACATGAGATGTAGTTACAATTCTGAAAGAAGCATATTCTTGTATAAACTGGTGACCACCTTCTTGTGGGAAAATAAGCACGAACCCTAAAATACACTGCTTGAACCCCATTCCAGAAGTTGACTAGGAAACTCCAGGATCAACTCTTATCTTATGTCCTAAAATGGTTGCTTTCAGAAAATGACAAACCAGTTTCATGACATTTAAGTGGCTTGGGGAGATTGATTATGAAAAATTAATATATACACATATCATAGTTGTGGTAGCCTCCTCTGGTCAGTTTATTTGCTATTTTTATTGTTGTTGGTTTGTTTTTTATACTTGGAGATTTAAGACTTTCCTAATATTTTCAGAGAAAGCAGGTCCCCTCTTTGTAGAGAGTATCACAATATTATGTAATTAATTTAGATGTGAGGGCACATGCACACATTTGACTGTCCATATTGACAACTAATCATTCACACTAATGTTTTTCTTGTAAGCAAATAAAAATAATTTTTTAAAAGGCATTTTTTTCACTGTTTCAAGCTGGCAACTTCTGCCATGTTTTTGGGATTTTTTGCTTGTTTGTTTGTTTGTTTGATTGATTGATTGTTTGTTTGTTTGTTTGTTTGTTTGTTTGTTTTTAAACTATGCCCAAGTGAAAACAGTCTCTGCAAACTCCACCAAAATAATTCAGTTGTTTCTATAAATGTCATGATACAATCACTACATAATAAATGAAATGCACTAACCTCAGAAAACTCTAAAAAAAAAAATTACATTTGCCTGCTGAAGAAATAATTCTACTCTCTGTACCTTCTAATTATTTAAATAGAGACAACTAGTGTCAAAAGTAACCACTATAAAAAGAATCAGAAAGTAGAACTGAAAAACTAAACTTGAAAAGATTCAAAGAGGAATAAGAAAGGCATTTAATAAATTATACAATGGAAAATAAGCAGGAGAAGTTCAAGTAATAGGAAAGAAAATACCAAAACAAATCAGAAGAAAAATCTATGCAAAAGACCAGCCTTAAAATAATTAAATAGTGAGTGTCATATTTCAGAAATATGACATTCCACAAGAGTAAAAATCAAATTTATTTTCCTTGGAGATACCATAATTTAGAAAAAACCCAATTAGTTCTAAAAGTTGGTGCAGACATTTTGATTAAGAGATAGAAAGGAAGGTAAATGCATAGAAAGGCTAAATAGTAAGAAATCTTTGACAAGCCTTAGACTCCACAGGGAAAACTATTGGAAACAGGCAGACAGAACTGTAAAATATTCAGCTTCAAATAAAACACCTGCCAACCTTTACTCACAAATACAGAGCAGATCTAGGGAAGATATACATCTACAGCTGGACAGCAATGTCAAAATCTTTCTCCATCCAGTGGTACTTATTGTATTTGTCTGATTATTTTGTGTATGAATACTGAGAAAAAAATATTGCTGAATTCACAGCAAAATTAGCAATCCTCACTAGGAAACCCACATTCCATGGTATTTGCCTGTATTTGAGGCAATTCGTGGTCATGACTTAGCTAAGCTGCACTTTTAAACAAGGAAAAAGAAAACAGAAAGTTGTTTTAATCTGAAGAGACAAAGAATATTAAAAAGTTGGCATATTCTGTATTAGGTTTCTATTGAATTTGCAAGAGAACAAGCAGCAGGTTTCCATCTGGAAGAGACTTTCTGTTACTGTGTGGAAAAGACAATAATTTTGAAAAGCTGTGAAATTCTTTGTTGAATGCTTCTGGTTCACAGAAGGAGATAAATGCTTTGCAAAGTTCAAAAGACACAAACCGCTTCTTTGTTTTATGAGAAAATATGCAGATTAGCAAATTAGTTGTTAAGAAGAAACTAGAAGGCCTTTATGTACATCGTTATTCGCTACCTAACATACAGCTCTGCAAAAAGTAGAACTGCAGCAGAACTTAATTAAAAGCTACAAGTTTACTGGGCTTTATATCAATCAAAGCAAACAAACTAAAAAAGGCACCACATCAGTTTTGAGTAAAAAGTGACTTTAATGAAACATAGACTTCAAAGTAGAATTCCAGATACACCTCAGTTTAGACAACCAAAATATTAAGTATACAAGTATTTTAAAAATTATTATGACAATTACTTTGGACTAAATTCTTGTAAGAAGGTTTAACAGTTCAGATCTTGGAAATTTTTTCAGAAGTTACTGTATAAGCAAATTTCCAGGAATGCAATTTTATTTTAACTTAGAATGCAATGCAATTTACAAGAAGGGAAACACTGATAAAGAAATAGAATTTGTTTGCCAATAACAGTTTGGTAATTTTTTTCTTGGTAGTTAAAATGGTAGTAGATAAGAAAATCTTGCACTTGTCACTGCAAAGTCCCTTTGTAGAACAGGGGGATAAACCATTTGAGTGGCAAGGGATTCAGAAATGGAACTCTAGAAAAGCTCTCATCCAACCCCCCACTTAAGTCACCAATAATTCAGAGCAGCTTGCTCAGGACTTTCCAATAAATTTTGGTTTTCTTCTCCAAGTATTTGGTTTCTATCCAAGGTGAAAGGTTCCTCAATGTCTTAAGGCAATGTTTTCCAGCTTTTGATTGCACTCATTGTGTAAGAAAACAATAATTCCTAAAACTAATTGAAGTTTGCCAAATTTCAACTTGTGTTGGTTACCACCTATCCTACCACAATGTGCCCTAGAAATATCTGTCTCTATCTTCTCTACCCTGAATATGCATTAGAAAGCAATAAGATTTTGGTCTTCTTTCCTCAAGATTAAACAAATTGAGTTTCCTCAATCTCTATTCTCATCTTCTGTGGTAAAATTCCTAATTTTATGATGGCTTTCTGTCAAGCTTGCTCCAGGTTGTCAGTGTTTTGCTTGTACGGTTTTTCTTATTCATTACTCTCAAGAGAAATAAAAGAGCTTCTTGGACCTAAAGGTCTATTAACTTTATCGCAGAAGTATTTCAATAATAAATTACAAAGAATTCTAGCTTTGCTAATAAAAAGTATCCTCACAAGATAAGTGATTCACTAAGGGGAGAAGAAGAGAGTGATACAAAATCCTCAGTGAGTGGCTTTCTAATTTTATTTTTAGTTCTAACATTATGTGAGCCTGTAGTAAAGCTATAACATTTATATTGACTGAGGACTTAAACCCAAGAAAGATCTAATGTGGATCAGAAGACTACTTTTCAAATCCAGAAAATGATTTGGTAGCCAAGCAACCTATTAATTTTATACCACAATAAAAGGTTTGTGGCCTTTTGCAGGATGCTTCCATCATATCCTTGTTACATATGCTTTAGTTCCTATTGAATACAACTTCTTTTTTCCTGAAAACTAAACCAGCACAACAAATTTAAAAATACAGTGTCTAGTTACAGAGATTCCAGTCTGAACTGAATCTCAAATACTGCTTGAACAAAAACTGTAAATGAACCTAATGAAAATACCACAAGCAATGTTTGCAGTGAAGTTGCTGGTGAATATTTTAGTGAAACAAATAGGATTTTATGATCATCATAATAAAAAAATAAAAAAAAAAAATCAGTCAATCAGTAACAAAAAAACTAAAATAAAATTTTGACAAATTAATGAAGAAGTTATATAAATCATTATATATTTTCTTTAAGGGAAAAAAAAAAAAGTCATTCATTGTCACTTAACATGTTACTGTCACTTTTAGATGTATAAAATATTCTTAGTTTCTCCCTGAATGGGAATCAAGGCAGACCTGACAAGTTCTAAATTCAGGGTACAGGCTGAGAGCAGAGTAGTGAATACAATCCAGCAGTAAATCATCTGGGTCAGGAAAAAATTAAGTCCAGTAAATTAGGTGATATTGGTCTGAAATTGATATTGGGGCACAGAAAGACTTAGGTAGCCTCAGATATCAGGCAGGTGAGCAGGAAGCAGGACAGAGCTGCTTCTCTGGACCACTCAGGCAAGCCCCAAATGGGCTTGGGAAAGGAGACTCTCCTCTCTTCTGGCTGAGCCCCAGATACACAATCTGTGCTTATTTAGCAGCCATCTCAACCCACCTCTGCCCCCACACTCTGCTGCCTCTCTCCTTTGTGTGCAAGATGCTGAGACAGCACTTTCAGTGGTGAACCATCACCATATGGCTATGAAACCATAAAAAGCATGAAAGACAGTGCTTGCTAAATGAAGCTATGGAGGTACAAGGTGTTGGGTCATAATGAGGAGAATTACCGTATAAAGCAGCACTTTTCCGATGATCTGCAAAGAAAAAAACAGACATTTCTGAAGATAAAAAATGTGCAACTTCTAAAAAATATTTTTTTATTTTCAATGAATTAAAATGAATTTATGATCATTTAAACATTTATTATTTTTATATTTTTCAAAGCCTTTTCTACTGGACATGATGAAAGACTTTTATAGCATGACTTCTTACCTTTGGTGGCCAGCTTGAAGAAAGAACTTACCAGTTTCTCTCTTCTTGAAAAAAATAAAAGTAACAGTCTTTTTGCCAGTCTGAAATTTCCCAATTCCCTTTGAAATTTTACATAAAGGAATGGTTTTAAACCACTTTTTAAATGTTATTTCAGAGGACAGGCACCTTGAAATGGACATCTTTTCAAGACTGGCCAAAGTCACTGTTAAAAAGCACATGCAGAGAAGCCCATCTGTTCCTGACATCAGCACTTACATCACGTGCCCTCCTTGCAAGCATTCACATACAGATTTGCCATTTCTGACTGCCCCTCAAAGAAGGAAATAGTATTCGGTTACCTTTTAAAATTGAAACTATCACTACAAGATCATGGGATTCTCACAGCAGTTGCAAGCAGGAAATTGCTCTAGACCAGGGACCCAGATCTCCTGTTTAATCCAGGGTCTGGCCCTTTCTCTGTACTTAGCAGAAAATTATTTATTCTATCCTGTTTGGTCCTTTGCGGATACAGGACAGAATATAATATGTCTCCAAGTATCAGACTGAGAATTCCAGCCCAAAGGATATTGAAGAAGGGACAAATTGACCTCATCCCAACATCATCCAGTGATCATTCAGTGTAAGTGAAATCATCAAGCTCATGTTTTGAGGAGCCTATTCCTATTTTCGCATGAAGTGCCTAATGAATGCCAATGTCCTCCAGCCAGAAAAGGACTCTAATTCTTTTGGACTTTGAAGTACCTTTATGAATATTATGCACTAGACTGCTCCATTCTTGGTTTGAACAGCGTGTTTCTGGCAAAACACAGAGGCACAGCCATGCACATGTAAAATAAATATTAATATAAAAATTAGTATAACTACCACTTGCAGAACTAATCAGCATGTAAGGTTTCAGTCCAACATAGTAATGCCTCAGTCCAACTTAGAAGACAGATGTCCTGATATGTGAATTCAGAGTATTTAAAAGTTTTCAGTTTATGTGACACATATATAAAAAAAGGTTATTAAAAGAATCTCATTAAGTGTCAAAATAATTTTGAATTCTGGATTTAAATGTATGTAATTTTTTAAAAACAAACAAATAAAAAAACCAAACAAACAAACAAACAACAAAAAAAAAGCAACCCACCTACATAAACCTAAGAACCTAAGTTCTTATTTTGTAGGGATATAGGTCAAAGAATTAGAACATTTTCTAATACCTAATCCATATCTATTGAAAAAATTCTAAGCATTGTGAAAGGGTACAGACAAGAGACACAAAGTAAAAAAACTCTCTTGTTTTCCTTCAACAACACCTTCTATCAGAGACAAAATAGCAGATACCGTGGGTCACTGCTGAGAAAAATGTGAAATTACATATTTTGGTTTTTTGTTTTAAGCTCTCCTCAAAAGCTATCTAGAAAGACCTATCATCATTTTTGGTATTTAAGTAATTTACCCTATGTACTATCCTCTTTCCATTGTTTGGAAATCACATTTCAGTACCTACATTTCAGCAATTTTAAGCCAAACTTTTCCTTTCATAACAGAGGCTCACTATCCCTCAGTTCATCCCCAAAGCCCTTTCTAGCTCCAGTTAAGCAGTGTGTGACAGAAGCACACACAAAAAATCCTGAAGTCTCAGTAACCTCTATATTATATGAAACTCCTCATCTGATACATACTAAAATTACATTTACCTTTTTCCTTAATGTATCTTTTTTGTTTCTCGTTCATTCTGTCATTACGTCATACTTCTTAAGTATTTCTTCTCCTCTAGTTATTTCTGTCCTTAAAGACTAATAACAGGAACAACACAACCTTGGGCCTTTGCCCTAGTGAATATAATTATATTTCTATTACTGTCTCCTCCAGGTGACCCTATTCTGCTATATGTTATTCTGATCTTCCTCTCTACTGAGGAGCACTCGGAGCTTTGTGTTATAAATAATGCTCTCTTACTTTGTGCTCCAAGGTCCTTAATGAAATTAAATATTAAATTAAAACTCTCTTCAAATTCATGTCTTCCTTTTCAAATAATTGCCAAGCTGTTTTTGAAGATTTCATCCAAGGATGTAAATAAGTATTGCTTTAGCACACTTTAATTTCAAGAACTACAAAAGATTGTGGCATTTTAGAGAACACCATTAATGCTGCAGAAAAAAAAATGCATTACTGGAAACACACTTTTGAGATGTAATTATAGTCCTTATCAAGTTAGCATTATAACAGTCACATTTAAATGCAAGAATTAAGGGGGCAGGCATAGGTGGAAGACAAAATACCTTGGAATTCTGTGGCAAGACCTTCACACACACAAAAGGACAGAGAAATGCTGAGGTGTCACCCATGAGAAAAGAAAAACTACTATAATTATTTTAAATGTTTGTGCTACCTCAAGGAACCACTAGGCTTTTATCTAGCAGAGGTCTCATGCTAGAAGGCAGAGAAACTTATTCAAGCCCCAAATATATCCCTTTGCAAGAGCACTAAGTTGAAGGGAATTTGCCTATGACACCAAATTCACCTATAATGTCACTCCTAAAGGTGCTGAAATTTGAGAGCAATCCTTCCCTAGTTTGCTTCACTCTACCACAAGATACTGACCCCAGTAATAGAGCACAAGGGGTTTCCAGCTTCCCTGATTAGCACACACAGAGTGCTGTTCCCCTTCCACTCTGGCAGCACCACATCCTTTCATGCCCTTGTGAAACTCACCACCACATAAATATTGTACTAACGAGGAATACAATCACTTGTATCTCCCTGCATCCCTGCCCTAAGTAAACCTCTTCCCCATGCGATACAACTAGAAGTTTTGTCAGCTGATGTGAGAGGCAAAAAAAAAGAATTATGAAAGAATCCTGCACCACTTTTAGAAACAGAGGATATTCTCTCTTCTGTTGAAACTAACAAGAGAACCAGCAGCAGCTCCAGAGTCTCAGGGGTGGAGTAACCTTCCCCCAGCTAGAGATTCCCTCCACCCACCTTTGAAGTTGACACAGTTTAGACATTATCTTTAATGTAAAAATATCAGTTATGCACTTGCCACAATTAAAATTTTAAAAAAAATAAAATAAAAGCACGGGGCAATTAGGTAGTTCCTTGGGCACACCAATTAAGGGGTGAAATGTTCAATAAATGTTCAAGACACTTAAGAGCCATCTGGACACAATCCTGTGCAACCTGCTTCAGGATGACTCTGCTTGAGCACAGAGGTTGGAGCAGATGACCCACTGTGGTCCTTTTTAACAAAACCCATTCTGTGAAATCCAGATTTTTCTCTCAAGATGGCAGACATGGGTCTTTCTCTATAGAGAGATCACAGTATTTCTGATCAACCTTAATCTTTAGTTATGATTTCAATCCATGTGCTCCGCATAGCAGCTTGTTACAAGAAAAGTTAAAAATAACTGAACTCTGCATTATGTCCTTATCATCTATTAATACCAACTCTCTCATGAAAATGTTTCTTCCCATTGCAATCAGACTAAAAGAGAGATTGACGTGTCTTGCATTCCATTTAGTGTGTATAATCAGTATAGTATTAAATAGATAAATCATTCTGTTAGGCACAGAAAAATTCTAGTGTAGATCTTTGAAATATAAATAAATAACAAAGAACAATTTTCAAGGAGTTTCAAAGGATAAAAATAATGTTTATATGCCTTCAAAAACTGATAAAAATATGCCTGCAAGTGAAAACTTCTGGATCATCCTATGCCTCCTGTATCACAACAGACAGAGAAATGGACATATGTTTTTCCATCTCTCCCTCTTTAAATTCCTCATCTTGATTAAGCCATATGAAGGGACTATAGTGCCAATTACCACAGAAATATAGTTATAGTTATGCAAGGAGAACCGATCAAGTACATAACCAGTTGTTTAAACAGAAATAAAAGAGAGCATGAAACCCACAGCAAAGCCAAAGTGAAGTAAACAGCAACACAGAAGACAAATAAGCCTGAGACTCAGCAGCAGAAAAAAAACCCAAAAGGAAAAACATGGATAAGAAAAGCAAAAGTTGGGGAATTTCATACTTAGCTACAAGAATTTAATCACATATGTAGATCTTAAAAGGAAGAAAAAAGTTTAACATTAATTAATCTAATGGGTTCATTTTAAATGCACAGTAACAGGAAAAAAAAAACCAATTTAGGAAAAGAAAGAATCCAGACATGGATATTGTGCAAACAGTAACTATTACAATTCTGAAAACTTTCTTGGTCCTACTATTATTTCAAAAGTGTCCATTAACTTTATATTTAGGCCACAAGATACAACAAAAATTATGGAGCAAAAAAGAAGGGAAGCAAAAGAAGAATATTGTCCTATCCTAAAAGATAAAAGTACTTCCAACAAACACTTTTGAAATCATCGTTTCAATATCTTATCTCTCATAGTGCAAGTTTGCAAAACTTCCAGGAAAACATTTTCCAGCTGTCATACCCATCAAATCAGAGAGAAATAAAACAGAAGAAAACACCACCCACTTCCACACAAACACATTTTAACTGAGTAAATTAAACTGCAACACACACAATAAGATTTATCCATTCTATGAATGCTTTTCAAGATAAAAATAGTAGATATGTACTATCATTAATCAGAAGACCAATCAGCCATCACAAAATATTAGACAGCTAAATTATATAGAAGTATAGAACAGATACATGGTGGTGTAATTATAAAAGTATGGATAAGATCTGTTCATATCTAAAGAAATTACAGGATAAATTTTTAAGAACACTTTTTTCTATTTTTGGCTCTTCTTTTTTTAAGAAAATATAAGATTTTTTTTTTCTCCAAACTCTCTTGCTATTAGAGGACAAGTGAACATGATAGTAAAGACTGAAGTGAGAGCGCACTCCATTTTCATCTGATGCATGAGTTAGACAGTGGGCTGACTCTAGCCTGTACCTTTCTCTCACTCCCCATGCCCTGCTGTAAACTGCTAATAGCAAATGAATCAGGGAAAGCTTTTGAATAGAGCAAATAGAATCAGGTCAAAGAGCCACATGTCAGTCTGAAGCTAAATCTTTCCATGTTCATCATTTATGTTTTGAGTGCAGACCTCCTTTAGCTTTAGATAAGGTGCAGCTGTTCCTGTTCACCATTGGCTTCTGATTGCTAGAGAGCATCCTTAAAACACTGACAATGCTAGTGGAATTTCTTTTGCACAAAACTCTTGCGTGAAACAAAATAAAGCTGCTGCATCAATTTTACTTTGTCATTGAGTCAGTACAAATTCTCTTGTGATTCCAGCTGGCCACTAAACAAAAATAAATCAATGAAACTTCTACAAAACTTACTGGCATCAAAAGGAGTCCCAGCAACTTTACTCCTGGGAATGGTCCTGGAGAAGATAACTTAGAGTCAGGTCATTAGATTATGAAACCAGGCATCTAGAGACATATAGCCTTTATTTCTGGGTCTTGCACTGACTCATAATCTGACAGCAGATGGGTTACAATTGCCTCATTGTTCCCTGAAAGCAGAGAAAACTTATTTCGCCAGCCTCCAAAAATTCCCTGAAAATGAATGAGCACCACAAATTAAATTTATGCAGTAAAGCAGTCCAAATATTTCTGACAGGATCATTTAACTCAAAAGAGCAATGTTAGAGTAGGTATTCCTCTTACAATAATACAATTAGAATCATCAGTAGAAAGAGAGACCAGAGATGAAATTAGATAGTATTTCTTGATTAAAATAAATGTATAAAGCTGCCTAAATTGAATTTACATATCAAGTATAGTAAACATTATTTTTTTCCCTAACAGTATTAGCTTTCCAAAGTTCTCTTTCCCCTTTCTGCATTCCTGCTGTTGCAAAATTACTTTAGATTTTAGAGGTTTCATTGCAGTTGCTTAAAAAAAACTTCTGACCAGATGAACCTGAGTGGCTTCTTTAAAAAATAAATGAACATATGTGCTACTACCTGTTCCTCACAGGCTTTTGTTCATATACTCAAACCTCAGCTCTTTTGGGGCCAAAATTGTCCCTATGTGTAGTTCAAACATGCAGATAGTTATGAACACAGAATATGACTCAACAGTTAAGTAGAGCAGAAATTATACCTTTCTAAAACAGATGTGAGGAAGCACTGGATGATCTTAATTAATTTGCTTGGGTTTGGGTTTGGTGGGTTGTTCTTTGTTTTATTTTGTTTCATTTTGTTGGGTTTTTAAGGAAGGAAACAAGTTATAACTGATTTCTTACATTTCACATTAGAGTAAGAATAAAACCATTAAGCAGAAAACAAAACTCAGGGAACTGGAAAATAAAAAGTTAAATTCCTGTCTGTAAACTCACTGCTTTTTACAGGTATTGATTTTATTCTGGTTTGGATGGTGTGTGTGTGTGTGATATAATTTTAATTGTATTCAAGTTATAGGATTTGCAGAGAAAAGGCTTTCTGATTGATATGTCTGGAAATGATGACTTATAGTGATGTCAGCTAAATATCTGATCTGCAAACACACTCAGATTTCAAAAGCCTAAGTTCAGATTTAGCTTCTACAGGACTCTTTGGCAGCACCTCCAATTCTGTTTCATGAGACAATGTAAGAAATAAGATAATTTTTATTACATGCAAGAGGAAAGAAGTTTGACAAAGGCACTTAATGGAACTAGCAAAATAGAAATGGTCTGGCATAACTTGCTAAAAATAAATCTAACATTAATAAAAATGAAAATAATCAGAAGATTCACACACATAATTTTAATATTTATTAAAATTCTCTGGAAACACATTAACTTTCTTTTAAATTTTAGTAATAGGCTGTCTTGACTGAAAAATGTAAGAACTTTTCTAATAGATTGAAAGGTTTAACAGTACTGTTACAACTCAGAAAACATCTATCTAACCCCTGCTGAACTCTCATCTCTGCCTCACTGACTGGAGATCAAGATTGAAGCCCTGGTGCTCTGTGCCAAACCTTGAAGTTCAAAGATCTTCCGTGCTTTGCTGCTGTTTCCATAAAAAGAAGAGAGGCTGATATTTTCCCTCTTGGTGTCTACTCTGATGGGTGTGATATTACCAGTCATTCAATAGGAGCAAAAAGGTAGTGAAGCAAAAATAAAAGCACTTCTGGGGCTCAGATTTAATCTTAATTGTTGCTAAGATCCAAATTTATACTTTTCCCTTAACTAACAGAGACTAAAATACCCTCTGTGGGATGTGATATAAAGTTCTCCCCAAAAATAAACATTAGCCCAGTAAAAACACATCCACTCCCTTTGACAAGGTCTCCCATGGAGAACATCTTACCATGTTCCTTGGACCTAGAGATACAGGATCTTTTTCAACACTAAGGGAATAGCAATTAATTCTTTTCCAGGTAAATTTTAACTAGCTCGTTTAAAAGATGGCAGATAGAGAGCAATACGGCATTTGTAGTGAGCACAGTCCTATACTGTTTGCTTTTCTAGTGAATGAACCTCCAAAATCTCACCATTCTAGGAAATGACCTGCACACTAGCCAATCACAAAAGGCTTTTGTGAAGAGAAGGTTTAGGCATGCATCACTGAGGATCACAGAACTCAGTCTTTGAATCTTGTAGCTTTGCTATCATTTGCATACTGAAAAACTTATCTTTAAACCTACCTCTGATCCTTCAAAATCACCATCTACATTTGCAGTCAGCTACACAGCTTCTTTTCATAGCTTGTCTCTTATTCCTCCTCTATTAGCTTTTTGTTTGTTTTGTTTTAAATGTTCTTCTGTATATAGGAATATCTTTGATGTCAGACTCTTCAACTTATCAAGCCTTTAAATCTTAAAAATCAACAGCACTTTGTTAAGTGTTACTTAATGCTATGTTTGGTCAGAGATTTCCATTCTCTACAAAAAATTTCATTGGATATTTTTGGGAACCTGGGAGGATTTTTACTCCACTGCAGGTAAGATGCTATCATGCTTAAACATGTTAGACCAAGTTGTTTCATCTATTTCAAATTTACCTCCTGCTACAAAGCAGAAGGGGATAAAAGGATGGTCAGTGATTTCTGTTATGAAATACAGCAAATGCTGAGTAAAATGTCTGCTTAAAATTTTTATTATTTTTGTCCTGCCTTTCATTTCTTACTGACCAATGACATCTATCATCATCTTACTGGAATTCTGTTTTAAGCATGACTTTAAAAGGAACCTCAAGAAGGTTCTGCAGGAGTGATATTTCATTAAAAGGCTGGAGATATCTGTCATTAGAAGAAATGTCTTCAGAGAGATCTGATCAGTCTGGTTAGCTGCTCTGCATGAACACAACTTCACTTCCATGTCAGTACCAACAGAAAAGTCCCATGGGAGCTGAGACATTCTGTCCTCCAGGAACTCCTGTTACCTTCCACAGCACTGTGATCATTAGTCCCTTCTGTGTAATCTATAACAGTAAGCCAAAACTAAAGGAGGCAAAAGCCCATATAACAGCAATCCTTTGAAGGTGTAGAGTATTTCCCCAGCAGCCTGATGGCAGAGCCCTGATTTGTGAGGCTGTCAGACACCCCAGGAATGTGAGAACAAGGTCTGCTCCAGGGGTAAAGAGTACTGAGAGGCAGTAGTCAGAGCTGGCAGCAACATTTCATGCTGATATGGGATGAAATAAGCAGTACAGACCAGGTTAGACCTATCCAACATGTTACTGAGCCCAAGTCCTTTCCTTGAAGTAAGTCAGAATTTCAGGGCACCCATTCTGTTACTGAGTGGCACACACTACATATTGTCTTACATTGCTGATTAATGTTCTACTTGAAGACACTGGAAGGTTTCAACTTTGTACCATGCCTCACCAAGCACCTGAGAGGTGATTAAGCAGTGTTGACACAAAGTATGTCTCATTGATTAATTACATTGGCCCACCTAGAATTTGATTGTTCCCTTCAATTGGTATTTCTCTCAATGCCTTGTTGCTTCTGGTTGTGTGATATACAACAACATGCCTTCATAAAGGGGGTGTACTGTTTGTCATATGAACATCATAAACTACATTTATCAGCACTGCTCATAGAAATGTTTTTGTTTTGTTTTTTAAACTTCATCATTTCCTGCAGCTTTCTTACATGACAGCTACTATTATTTTATAAGGGAGTCAGATGGCAGGTAGAAACTTACATTATTTGTGATGGCAATAGGCTTTCAGTCCTTTCCACATTACTTTGTCATTCTCAATTCACATTGCCATTTCTCAAATAGTAGATATTTTATCACATGAAAAATCCATCCAATGACATATAACTAGACTACTCAGACAAGTCAATGCTCTGCTACAGAGAAAAACTGTGGGTGAGATCTTGAAAAGATGTCATGATAACACCACCCCAGCTGGTCCCTTTCAAGTTCAAATAAAGATACTACCCTGTGGAAATCTTCTGATGTTCAGGAGTCCGCAATGCCAGTGCCCCTCAGCACAAGTACTCTTAGCCTAATTTTGTGACCTCAATAGTCTTTTTCTTGCCTTCATGTTGACAGGAAAAATAAAGGGGGGAAAATGGGAAAAATATTTTGAAATCTAGGCTGCTTGTATGTTAAAAGGCAACTTTGATCTCTTTTGTGAAACTTCTGACCTGCTGGCTTTATCAGCAGGAATTCCTTTCTGCAAGTTTAAAGTAGATGCCATGTATATGTAGCATTAGTTCTTGGATTTTACTGGGCATTTTGTAAATGTAATTTAAAAATCAATATAAGCTTTGAAATGATAACTCAATTAACATTTAATTTATGAGTTTTCCTTGTCTATTTTAAACAAGATTGATTATTGTAATTTTTTATGCTTAGATTAGTGAGATAGAGCAAATTACTTTTTATTGTAGTGGGCAGTCCATATGGTTCATTTAACTTACATCTCCAATAGTTGAACTACACACTTGCTTTTCAGCTAAACCTAAAAACCTGGCAATCCTTTAAAGTATGTTTCTCAAAAANNAAAAAAAAAAAAAAAAAAAAGTATTACTGTGCAAAGACTTCAAGGTAGGGATGGAATCCATTCAGCCTTTCTGCTCTTTTCAGCAATCAGTACTGACTGCAGATTGAGAGTCTCAGGTATATATACAAGTTTTATTACCTTGAACATTATCTCTGTGCACATTTCTCTGATGTGGCAGCATAAGCTCCAGCACACAAATTCCTGGTCACCAAGCTGTGAGGCTAGCTGGATGAGGAAGGAGAAGTAGAGTGAGGAATCACCCTGAACTGCTGCCCAGAATGCCTTGTGCAGGAGCAGTCCTCAAAGCTCCTTGAAAGGTCCAGGGAACCCCACTGCATGTGAGAACTGCAGCTTTGCCATGGAGGTTATAATTTCTCAAGACTAGGTCCCAGGGTAATTCTAAGGATCAGGAAGCAAGCAAGAGGCTTGCAGCTAAAAAAGATGGGGCACATATTTTAACATTTGTGAATTATTAGCTGAGTAATGCAACACCATAAAGAACGTAACACTGTATTGTTCTGAAATTGTCTTTATTGTACTACTGTTGATAAACATAGTCTAAGCATCCTTATGATTTTCTTTGGTAAAAGAGATCCAGTACAATCAAAAAAACCCTGCTTATTTTGAATGGCAAACTCAAATTTTGTTGAGATTAAAATACAAACCTGAAAATGCTGCATTCCTGGTTTTGAGTCCCATGGACTGTTACTAGTGAGATACAAAATAGTTTTCAGCTCTAATTCATTCAATTTTCTTCCAATACATTGATTTCTCTAAGGTCTCCAAAAATCAGAGTTATCACAATTACACTTTCCACTCAGAAATCTTGCTTTTGGTGAACTTAAGAGTTCTGATAGGGCCATCAGATGTTGCTGTGCTGTTGCTGCCAGACAATAGTCTTTGTCCAAACAGGCTGCAAAATACCCAGAAAACCCAAGAAAGTGGGTACTATAAATGTTTAAAAAATGTTTGCATAGTGCACAAAAAATCTAACCTTTTTAGTCTAATCTGGTTCATGTACAGCTGGTTGGTGAATATTCTAGATTAATCTATAATTTTTAAGGCACCTGCACCGCAGGCAATCTCAGTATATTCACATAGCACTGATACATATGTTTTTGTCTAAGAAACCTTTCCCACAGCTCAGTTTCCTAGCCTACAGCTGTGGTTTTGCCCTGACAAGAAAAAAATCTGTAAAAGAAATCAAGACAAAACCCAATAAAAGAAAAATTAAAACTCCAGATGTGAAAATGCTCACTGCCTAATGTGCACCTCCATTGCCTGACACTTTAGTGTTTTCATTTTTTGAATAGATACATATTCTGTGTTGTTGTTACGTATGATCCCAATTTTTATCAAGTATCTATTGATATTATCAAACATATGGTTTTTCAATTTATTCTTTATGCCCCTTCAAGGACTGAAAGTGCGACCTTTCATTTCAGATTTCAGGTAGATTTTCCTTCCTCAGGGTATGGAGAGCAGATTTTGAAAGCAATAAATTTTCATCTCTCAGATGCAGCCATTTCCAACAATAACACTTTTGAAAATGTTCAGCAATGGAACAATGTTTATGCCTCATGGAGTTTGTGTTTGCATCTTCAGGAAAAAAATCAGCTCCATTAAATTAACTGAAAAGGAAATAGTATGGAGTATTCTCTTAAAACTAAAGAGGATTGCCCAAAATTTCTACAAAAAAACCCCTTCAAGCAATTACAGTATGACCAGTCTTAAAGTAAGTTTTCTGTCAGTTTTTAAAGAGAAGCAAATTAGATAACTCAGCCCCCTTTTATTTTTATTTATAATACTGGACATCTGCCATCAAAGTAACCATCCAAACTACATTAAAAAGATCTCACATACAATCAGGTTTTGAATGTTAAACACGACCAAAAATTCCAGCAGTGACAGTAGAGTATCAATGTAAAAAGAACAGAAAACATTAATAGCTGGTACATGAGTAAGTAAGAATTTAGGAATAGACTATCACAATTGGCCAAGGACCTGAATTTAGTGTTTGATAAGATAGCATTTTAATTTGCCATTAAATTCAAGGCATAGATTATTTTGACAATTTTCTGGTTTGTATTTACCCAGTTTTCAGAAATGTGAAAGGGTTTGCAGGCATGAAAAGTGTTTTAAAACATTATATTATTAATATTACCTTTATAATATTAATATTACTTTTATTTGACATGTCAATTTATTTTGTTCCTTGAAATTTCAAGAGACAATGAGATTTAGTTCTAATTTCTAGATCAAATAAGCCATTACTATTTTTAGCACAGGTGCCTACTAGAGGTCAGAGTGAAAGACTTCACTTGAGAGAACATAATTGCATTTGGCTGCTCACTTATCACAGTGCTTATGGGAGTCTAAATCTACCATCAGACCCAAGTTAGAAGAAAACAGATCTTAATTTGTAAGACATCTAATGGCAACCAATAAGAAACCAATCCTGTTAATGCCTCTCAGTAATCAATTTCCATTTTAATCAGATTTACTGTCCTGGAAGATTGACACATCAATTACTAAGTTGTCAAAATTTTTCTGTCATCCCCTCCTGAAGAGCTCTCATGAAGTCACGTCACATCCCACCCTCTCAACCACAGTACTGGAAACTGATCCATGACCATCAGTATTACCTCCTGACTGCACCTTGTGTTGCTGTCACAGCTCATCCTTGATGATGAAACTACAGCCCCTTGTAATACCAGCATGCTACCCATGAGCAAATAAATCCAAGAGCTACTGTGGCAGCATCAGAGATGGTCCCCAAACACTTCTACTTCTTGCAGAGCTTCTTTCACTGACAGACTGATAGAACACTTCATTTTCTCAACAGCCTCCAGGTTGTACCCCACACCCCCACCCCAATTATTGTGAGTTATTAAATTCACAATAATTAACCAATTGTGTATGTTTACAATGCAGACATTAAGGTTGTCATCCTACTGCACTGGAAAGAGAGTGCAGTCAGAAGTATTTTCAAAAAGCATGGATTTCTTTATTGTACCTATCAAGCAACAGATTGCTCTCATGCTCCAGAGATCATATTTTCTCTTAGAATTTTCAATAAACACTTAGAAATCCTTCCTGAATTGTGTAAAATAAACTCCTATCACAACTTCTGCTGGAGGCTCAAAACAGATTTCTTCTTTATTCAAATCAAAACAATAACAAAGCAGACTTACCATTTATAAAAGAGGTTTAACACCTCAGCAGGCTCACAAAAAGGCTACTTAATTTAATCTTAATAAAATGAAGTAAAAAAGCTTTGAAATATAGGCCTTGATTCATGATTCAGAATTCCTCCAAAGACCAGAATAAGGCAGAAACCCATCCTCATCTTTCAGGACTCCAGAGCAGCAACTGTAGCACTGAATAATGTGCTGTTGTCCCATTTGAGATGGTTTCTCACTCAGAAAGGAAGCAAGTGGCAGGTGAAAGAAAAGGGAAAAAAACCGATGCATGTAATAACCTTACTGAGTTCTTAAAACTACATATTCTTTTAAGTAACACGGCTATTTCCCAAATTAATAAAAAATGTAGTAAATAACAATAGCATGAGGGAAATTAGCTTGCAATTACTATATAAAATTTTGCAGGCTTTATGCTGAATTTCTCAGAACTTGGGAAAAAGATGGTAAAGAAAAGGGAAAAAAACGATGCATGTAATAACCTTACTGAGTTCTTAAAACTACATATTCTTTTAAGTAACACGGCTATTTCCCAAATTAATAAAAAATGTAGTAAATAACAATAGCATGAGGGAAATTAGCTTGCAATTACTATATAAAATTTTGCAGGCTTTATGCTGAATTTCTCAGAACTTGGGAAAAAGATGGTGCTTTGACATAAGATGGTTGAAATTGAAACCAAATAAAATTCAAAGTACACTGGCAGGGGGTGGAAAGTTCAAAGTGCAGATTAAAGAATCCTGACACAGATTCCTTTACTTGCAATAATTTATCTGAATCAAATTTGTAAGCATAGGTTATTCTTGATTTTACTCATGTGAAGCTTGGATACAGAGGCAACCTTGAGCACCATATATTCACTTCCAGTTACTATGATAATTTTTCCAATTTGTAAATAATTGCACAGATATTTACAGTTAAGCTCAACTTCAAGTTAGACTGTTTATCAATAGAAGCTAATTTTAAAATAAAAAGAAACATTTAAGGAAAAAAAAAAAAAAACAAAACAAACATTTCTCCATAGAATTCACTCAATTTTTCAATCATTCAATCATTCAGTCATTTTCAGCCATTGGAGAATGAGAAGTTTTCCTGAAGTACTAAGGCTCAAACATCTCAGTCCCACACCTCACCTGCACCAAGAAGTGGACCTTAGGCAGGAAGTCAGATCCTGCACATAACAGAGATTCCTCATTTTAAACTACATATAGAACTTTCAGAAAAAAGTTTTAGTGTTTTGGTCAACACAGCCTAGAATTTTTAATAAATAAAAATACAGTTTCCCAAGTTCCTAGAAACGTGGATTCCTCTCTTAATTACAGCTACAGTTGCTGAGGAACTTGTACCCTGAGGAATACACAGTTGATGTACGGATGTGTTACTGAGCCCACATTTTGCTCCATTTTTTTCCTATAAACATTCACATGGTGACTTTTACATAATTGAATTTAGATGAGTATGTTTATGGTATTAATTATGAAAGGTAGAATAACAGTCATCAGTCTTCAGGTCTAGTCTACAGTAAATTTGCTGCATCACTTAAAATGGAAAACTGCTGTGAATTGATGCAATAATTATAAGACTTTATTTATGTGAGGCCTGAAATTAATTGTGCTAGAACCTACTGAACTCCACATACAGTAGATCTATAACACATCAAAAATACTGTTACAATTGTTCTTTCAAAAAGTCATAGTCATAATACTATCCAAATGGAAATGAGATTAAAGCAAATTAATACTAAATATAATGTAACAAATAAATTCTGAGATTACCATGGCAACTTCCATGACATTAAGCATTAATTCTGTGACAAAATAATTGTTACTTTCATTATAGCACTTCAATATATTTAGAATTGTGACCATACTCCTTCCCCAAAATATTTCAAGGAGGATTATGTTTAGAAGATAGTTTTTAGTTTCTAATTTCTGAGATTCAAGTAGAATTAATAGCAAAAAACAATACAACTAGATCAATGTGAAATGATCTTAGGCTACATACTAGCAGGTTCTTAACATGTAATTCTGGACAAAAAAAAAAAAANACCAAACAGACATTTTTTACACCCTAGCCTCCCTCAGGTCTGAGGAATATTATTTCACTTGAAATTCTACCTGGAATTCTAGAAAGTGATGAATGCATTGTATTTTACGGATTTTTCTACATGTCCTTCTGACTTTATAAAAAATGCTTCATGCATTGCTCATGCAAGTGGACACAGAATTTTAGAGATTAAGACAATGCCAGAGATTGTTTCTCCCTGCTCTGCTGAAGTTCTCCAGTAAACCTTCTTAATCCCCTTGATTCCTATGTCCCACTGTAAACTGTTGAGAATTATGTCCCTTCTACAGTAAGCTTTCCTCTGACTACAGGATAGGGCTTTCTACCTATGGACAATGTCTAATACTGGACATGTAACCTCATATCCAGCTGCAGCAGGACATACCCTGTTTCCCCATATCCCCATGTTATCTAGTTGATATTTCCTTTTTCACTATTTTCATTTCCCTAATGCCAATTTTTTTTCCATCTTTGTAACCCCTTTCATAAAAGGTAAAAGATGCAGCTTACTCTTCATTCATTCAGTCGTCAAGTATTTTAATATTCTAAGCTTAAGAGAAATTATTTATGCATATGAATTTACAACTGCTCCAGAAATTCTCTTGCCAGTATACAATTTTTAACTGGTATTTCCTTTATGCAATTACATAAAACAGAATAACTCCACCTGTTCCATTATTTTTCCAAGGTCTACCTTAGATTAACACTCCTGTCATCTAGTTTTAAACTATTTACATTTAAGCCTAATATTTGCTTAGTATTTAATACACTCTTGAAAATCAGTATTAATGAACTAGAGGTTTGGTTTTTAAATCCTTCTTCAACATCTGGAATGAATTTAAAAGGGGATTGCTGATTAAAGTGAGTGCAACTTATTTGGGTTTCCATTAATTTTTTTTGGCAGTTCTTGCATCTTATATTTATGGCACTTAACAAAAGAACCATCTTGATTTTGCTTAATATACAGTTCTTGTAGACTTCTGGCCTCATTTGCCTTTTAACATGTTTGTGCTCTTGCTAGATGACTAACAGTTTACGGTTCAAAAAAAATAATTACAACTACTTTTCAATTGGCAGTTAAAAGAAAAGACTCTTTTAATATCTAGAAACCACTCTTAAATATTTTAAAACATTATTCATACTTTGTCCTCTTTAAATAATTATTTGCCTCTATTGTTTTCAGCTTTAGATAGGCAGCTCTTTGAAATTCTAAATATATTTAGTCTTTGTTTCCTTTGTATTCTGTTTGCTAAAAAAGCCATCTAAGGTCAAGTCTGGATGTTTTCAACTTACTTGTGTGATACTCTGTTCTAAAAATCAATTTCTCTTCATTTGCTAAGATCAGGTTTCTGTAGCTTTATGATATGTCAGATGCAGAGTGGAAATAGAAAGTGTGGTTTAGAACATATTTTGGTATTAGCTGCATGACATTTCTACCATTATCACCTGAAGAGAAGCCCTGTACTTACAGAGCCTTTTTTCTTCTTGCCCCATTCTAATCTGTGATTATAAGGCAGACTGGAGGCCTGAAGCAGTCTTTAAATTATAATCCATCATGCATATTATCTGTTATGACATTTTCCCATAAGCAATTAAAGATTGTTTATGCTTATGACTTGTCAGTTCCTTAAATATGGTAATGTTTGTTGTTGTTGTTGTTGTTGAAGAAGAAGAAGAAGATATGTTCTCCTTAAAAAACACTGTAATGCTAAAATGCTTGGAGTTTTTGAGCTCTTCAGTCCTCCTAGCCACTCCACCAAACTGTGGTCACGCCAAAGTCAACAAGTACTGAGTTGGCTTCAGGGAACTGACTGGACACCTCTGTCATCTCTTTAAAATCTCTTTCTGACCTCTGGGTGATAGCAAGTGCTGGTTTTGCGTTGGAGCCAGACATGGAAGTGATTTTTCTGAGACAAGCTGCTCAATGCTTCCTCTGTGCCTGGCAAAGCCAATAGATGGCTAACTCTGAGAACTGGCAGCTTTTTAAACCCCTGAGAAAGCTGAACACACCTTACAAACAAACAAACCCGGCAATTTCTCTTTTACTTCCAGCCTAGGAACAGATAACAGGCCGGCCCAGCCCCCATGTAGCCGGACCAGGCTGGGCCAGGCCCCAGTGGCTGCCGGGCAGGGGGAGAGGAGGTCATTGGCCACTGAGATTCTGGCTGCCCCCTCCAGTAAGGCCACCAGAAAAAAACCCTCCACCATAAAAACTCTAGCCACAAGACGCTGAGTCATCTTGCCAAGGGACTGTCCCAGTGCCGCCGGAGATCATGGGGCTGAAATCAGAGGCGGCTCTGCAGCCCACACAGAGTGGCCCTGCAGCTGGAATTGAACAGAGCACGGGCTGGAGGCCAGCTATATAGGGCCACAGCAGCCACTGCCATTCTGGCTGGGCCCCCTTGAGATCCTGGCACAGCGTCCCCAGTATGGCCTGAAATACTGCATCGGGACTGGTCCAGCGACCACCCGGCAGAGATCACATCACCATTTGCAGGACCCAGGTGAGATATTAACCCTTTTACTGCACAGATGAAACTTGCAGATCTTCAATCCTCTCTCAAGTGACAAAAAAGGACAGAGTGAAGACATGTAGAGCAACAACATGAAGACACCAAGGTTAGTAAAGAAGGAGTCAAGTTCCAGATGGGAGGCGAATAGGAGATGCCTTAGTCATAGGCTGAAATTCTTTTGATAAGGACATGGTGATGGACTGTGATACACTAGAATATCCCTTTAATCCATGAAAAAATTTGGGGGGATGGAGTGTTCAAACTGTAGACATGAGCAAAGGCATCCATGCTGAAGCAAAGCGGATGTTGAAGTAATTGTGATTTAAATGAGAAGTTTGAACTGAGAGAGATGAGTGATGAAGACACTTTGCTCCCAGGGAAAGAAGAAGAAAACCTCTGTTCCCAGAGATTAAGATGAGTGCAGAGATAGATGAAGAAAACTTTTGCTTTTGAATAGTTCATCCTTAAAATAGTATCCCTTAAGTTGACATGGCTCATGAACTCAGCAGTGGGAAGGCTGTTTTAGTGGGAGGCACTTCACAATTGCAGATTTCTGGGCAATTGCTATTTGTGGAAATTAAAAGCCACAAGAAAACTGTTTTTTGTGGAGAAGTCTCCATGGTATAGCAAGAGAGACTCCTCTCCCTAAGAGAACTGATGGAAGACTATTCTAGAGGTGGTAAACTGACCAAATTGTCTCTGTAGGTAGTTAGTGGGAAAGAAAAGAAAGTTGTGGGGGGAGAAGAGGTGTCCTGAAGGTTTTATTCTGATTCTTATTATTTTAGTTCTGTTAATATCTTTTTTCTTTATACCCATTAAAAGTTTGAGCCTGCTTTGCTCTTCTTCTAATCCTCTCTTGCAGCAGAAAATGAGTAAACAATTTTAGTAGGGGCACTGACGTTTGACCAGAGTTAGACCCACTACATAGCAAAAATTTTGGAAAAGTCACATGGCATTAAGCACTGCAATTGACAACGACAGTTGTCTAGATTTCTCACTAATTTTAGGACATTCTCTTGCTTGCGTTATCTAGACTTATTTCTGTAGCAGCACTGCACACCTGGGGTATTGTGTCGTTAGGAGGTCTTGCTAAAGAAATTTGCCTCAGTGTCGCACTGCAGACACTATTCAGACCAGTAGGTGTTTGCAAGGGGTGTTACAGACATTGCTGGATATCACATGGACACAATGTAATGGTAAAACTTTCTAAAAGGCAAAACTAAGGAAAATGCCTTAAAAAAATTTATACATTGATTTTCATTGAGCAGATAACTATCTCTCTATTCTAGAAATACTAAATGTGAGGCATAAACAGTTTATGCAAAAATTTTTATAAACTTATCTCCAGAACTCCAACCAAATTTGATAGCTACCAAGAAAGGACTGGAAAAAATTTTTTCCAAAAGTCATAAATTCCAATTTTTTTTCAGATTGTAAGAACAATCTGGACAATACTAGGCTTAATCAGAGCCCAAATATGTAAAGGATCATCAGAAACAACTTTTATATCTAACTTTTCCACTCTGCAAAATCTGAATAGCTTTTCCTCTTTTTTTTTGGGGGGGGAGTACCTGTTTGTAGGTACATATAGAAGCTAAATTTATGGTACCAACATTAGAAAGGTGAAGATTACTGGTGTTTTTCTAATCTACATTGCAAATTAATCTACCATGGAACAATCACCATATTTTTCAGAGCAAGAGATTATTAAAGCTTTAAAAATGTATGAAGTTTATGAAGATGTCAACATACACACAGAATGTCCAGTGCAAAGCTGGATAAACACATCATGTGATAGGTGATCAACTGGCCCACAGGTTGGACACAAAGGATTACAGTGACTGGAGTGACATCAGACTGGTGACCCATCATTTCTGGTGTTCCCCAGGGCTCTATCCTCAGCCCTGTTCTCTTCAATATCTTCATTACCAATCTGAATGCAGGACTGGAAGGGATACTGGGCAAGTTCACAGACACTACAAAACTGGGAGAAGCTGTTGACTCTCTCTAGGCAGGGAGGCCCTGCAGAGAGACCTCCACAAATTGGAGGACTGAGCAATCACCAACCATGTGAAGTTCAACAAAGGCAAATGCCAGATTCTACACCTGGGATGGGGAAAACCCTGGATGTATGAACCATCTGGGGAATGAGATACTGGAAAGCAGTGCCATAAAAAGTGACCTGGGGGTCTTTTGAGGTTTTTATGGGTCTGGATCTTCAACAGACAAGAGCAGTTGTTGGTTTCTGTAATGTTGTTTATTGCAGAAATTCATCAGTCTCAAAGTCAAAGAGTTCAGTATTAAAGTCCATGCTGAGAGCTTTTTGGCAGGGAGTCACAAACAGCAGCAGTTTTGGTGCAATATTTCTTCTTTTTTTTCATCTTCCTACTCACTCACACCAATATAGAGGATTTTATTAATAAATCATCCAATCCGCTAAAAACACAATTCTAAAACATTTTTCTTACACCTCTGAGAGATCAGTTCTAAAGTATGAGAAGTTGTGTCAGTTCTTACACATAATGTATGCATATAATTCTAATGTAAATAGTTCTATCTGTTCTACCTAGAAATGCAAACAATGTTTTACCCATATAGTTCTATATATTCACGTAAATGGTTCTATCCATTCTATGTAAAAATGCAAGCAATGTTCTACTATGTTTTTGTTATGTCTGCAGCTAAGTTTACTGAACCTTAAACTAGGCTTTAGGGATTTAGGGTTTTAGGGGTTTTACTCTCTTAAGGCAATTAAGGTATATTCTTACTTACTTTAAATAAAACTGAAACTGAAACTTACACTTCTACTTCATGTCTATGTAGCTTAATATATTTTTATTTTTCTAAAGGCTATAATTCAATCCCTGCATTCTTTTCTCTCTGAGGAACTCAGAGAGGCTTCTATCTCATGCACTCCAGCAGGGGTCATGGTCAACAGCAAGTTGACCATGAATCAGCAGGGTCCTGGGAGCCAGGAGGGCCCAGCGTGTCCTGGGGGGCATCAGGCACAGCATCACCAGCCGGGCAAGGGAGGGCATTGTCCTGCTCTGCTCTGAGCTGGGGCAACCTCACCTCGAGTGCTGGGAGGAGGTTCAGGTGCTATGATATAAAAAAGAGATTGAACTATTAAAAAATGTCCAAAATACTGGCAATAAGGATGGTGAAGAACCTTGAGGGGAAGTTGTATGAGAAGCAGCTGACGTCACTTGTTCTGTTCAGCCTGGAGGAGACTGAGGAGAGACGTCATCACAGTCTACAACTTCCCTGTGAGGGAAAGTGGAGGGACAGACACTGATCTTTTCTCTGTGGTGACTAGAGACAGGACCTGAGGCAATGGGCTGAAGTTTTGTTTAGGGGAGGTTTAGGATGGATATGAGGAAATTGAATTTCACCCACTGGAATGGGCTCCCCTGGGAAGTGCTCACAGCACCAGCTGCACAGAGTTCAAGGAGTGTTGGTACAATGCTCTCAGGCACATAGTATTCAGGCACTCTTGCAAAACTTGCACCCTTTTAAATAGACTGACTGAGTCCAATATGTGCTATAAAAGCAGAACTTAGAATTTATACAGAAATTGTGCAAGTCATAAAAATTAATACTAGAAGTTCATAAAAGAATTGCAGATGTATGAAGTCATCAGAGAGACACATTTGACCCAGCCATCCTCTACTGAATGGCACTGCCACCTGCCTTCCTTCTTGCAGGAAGAACTCTGTTCAGTTGGTATTGATGAATTTTAATAGTCAGTTTTAAATCCTCTTAAAACTGACTGTTCCACTGAGTAGATATTTCAGGCACACTCGACAGCTGTATTAAATGTTTTTTTTCTTTGGGATTTGATTACTTACAGTACATTGAGCTTTAATGCATCAGCCTCTGTTAACACTGGATTGATAGTATCTCAGCTGGTTACAATCCGGAGTTATTACAACGTGATTTGCAGACTGCTGAGAGTAAGCTCTGGATTCTGCCATGTAAGTTATCAGAAATTCAGTGTTCCTACATATCACAGAGGAACAGAAAAATTCCATATAATATACAGCTTTATCATACAGCTCAATTTCCAATAGGAGCCACTATCTAAAAATAACAAATAAACATGACACATGCTCAAGTATGGATGTATGAAATTTAAAAAAAAAAAAAAAAAAAATCCAGCTGTAAAAGTCTTCATCTCTATACAAACCTTTCCAGTGCAGAGAACCACAATGAATTTTAATGGATTAGTCCTCCCAGTGAAAGGCTTTACTTAGTTGTAACACCATTAACAATATTGGATATATCTACTGCAGTACAAGGACACTCTACAAGGATGACACCATCACAGTTCACCACTTTCTCTTTAAGAAAGCTTCTCTCTACCACTGGCATTTTTATCTACCATCTACCTTTTAATTTCTCCAGTCCAGTATTAATACTGCATTCAAGCATCACTTATTTACAAATTCCAAGTATCTACCTATAGTCTCAATAACACCACTGTCTTATCAAAGGGAAGATAAAAATTTACCTCTAGTTCTGAAATGTTTGAATTGCTAATACAAATACATAAAAAATTTATATATTAGCGTGCCAAGAGCTACTTATGAAATTGTGGAATCAGTAAGATTAGAAAATACTCAAGAATATTGAATTCAACTATTGACCCAGCACTGCCAAGTTCACCACTAAATTATCTCACTCACCTACACATCTTTTAAACATGCCCAGGGATGGTGACTCAAGCACCTGGGAAGTCTGTTCAAATGTTTCACAGCCTGTTAGTGGAGACGCTTTCCCTAATATTCAATCTAAATCTCTCCTCTCAAGTCACAACTTGTAACCCTTTTCTTCTCCTTCTCTAACTTGTTGCCTGAGAGAAGAGGCTGACCCCCACAATGCAACAACTTCCTTTCAGGTAATTGTAGAGGTGCTTCCATGGTTTCTAACAATATTCAATCAATTACCCTTGCCTCTTTGCTGCCACATGCATCTCCATCCCGTATTTCCACTGAGATTGAAGACCAAAGGACCTTACTAGCATACCCTCCTTCAAATATTGGTATGCTATTCCCAGGCTTATCTCTATTAAGGCAAGTTTTATTCTATTTGCTCTTCAAAAATAGTTTAAAATTATTTCAGTGATCCCTGTTAGGTCCTGAGCAATGATCCTTTTCCCTCTTTGAGACAAATGTACCCCCTCTCTTGCCTGTAGGCTTGATGTCATGTAAACTGATCTGTCATCAAAAAGTTGTAGTGAGCCAGTGACACACATCTTGGTGCGCTCGCTCTTCCTGCTCCTTCCTGCATCATTCCCTGCAACTGGAAGGATAAAGGAGGATACTGCTTGTGCTCTTGATGCCTTAACCAATTCTCTCAAGGCCCTGAAGTGTCTCATTTGCCCTCAGACTCCCTGCTGGGATTTCATAGCTGCCTACCTGAAAATCAATAATGATAACAATCTAAGGGCAGTACCAGGGGGAGGAACTTTCTCCTCATTACTTTAATCTGAGCCCTGGGTCAGCAGCAGATTTCTCAAATCTGGTGTGCGTATTAGGCCTTCTGTTCCCTCTGGAAAGGAGGCTCTATGAAAATGGTACATTATTTTTCATTACAAGAAGGAGTTTTGATGCAGGGCATAGGCCCACTTACCTTGGTAACCAACGTTTCCATTCAAGGTGAACCATCATTCTCATCATTGTTTTGTTCCAATTGCATGTAGAACCACTGTCTTCATGCAAAAGCACCTTGAAAGATGGGTCAGCCTCTAAGGCGACATCAGATATCTGCTGCATCTGGCAGTGTCTTGTAGCCATTGCCCCCATCCCCTAAGTCTCTGTCTAAAGACAACAAAATAAGAGAATCCTGCATATTGTGCACCCTTTCTTCATATTGGGCCTGCCTCAGGGAATGTCTCAGGTGTGAATGATTATGCAATTTAATTTTATTTTGGGCTGTTGGTAGCATCTAAAAGTAACGTAGACACAATTGTCAAGAATTCTTGTAAAGACACTTTAATCTTGGGAAACATTAAAGTGGGTAACACCTGTTCTGTTGATAAACCTTCATAAAGGTAACCAATTATGTTCTGCATGCAATGATTCTTTACCTCCTGGTTTCCAAGATACCATTCTCTCCTATGGGACAGGAAGAATGAGATGTCAGCATTTGAGCATCTCAATTGCAGCACTGCACTAACACAATCCAACTCTCACCCATGACTTAAAGAACGAAACTTCAGATTTTTTATGTTATGCTATTTTAAATCAGAATTGATTAAAAAAACTTAGCTGACTTACTATGATGAGCAAAGATGCAATAAAAAACTATTTCAGTTTTCAGTTCACTAATCAATAATATGTAGTCAGCAGAAGAGAACACCAACATTTAAGTCAATTTTGATGACAGATTTTTGCCTCTCAGATGATAAAAATAAATTTCATTATCCAGTGGCCATTCATCCACTTTCATTTCACTTCTTCAAATTTAAGGACATAGATATATTCTGCTTCCTAGCTTTGAAAATTTGAGCTGTGAAAAACACAAAATGGCATTTAACTAAAGTGATATTTCTTGGCTTATATCCTGAACCATTAGGACACAGAAATAGGGATGTCATTGATTTACACCAGTTTCATTTCTAAAGAGCTAATAGAACACTAACTATTTCTCTTAAATAAAAAGTCCAGGCCTTCAACAATGTTGGGTGTGTAGCCTTTGAGCTGGCAGAAAAGCATTTCAGAATTCCAGGCTGAGGTACAAGGGACTACAGAAGCTTTTTGGGGGAAATACAAGGCTCTTCTATCTAATTAATTTCCATTTTGACTAGTTATGTACAATCTCATATTGAAGTGCAGTATGAGATGTACAGAATGTAGTACATCTCAGGATTCATCAGTCTGATACTTTCAATACTACAATTCAAGGCAAATACTCTCTAAGGGCCACATAAGGAGTAGGGGAGTTTAAAATAAATGTTCTGTCCCACTATAATGTCTGTCCAGATCCTTTAAATTCAGCTTTCCAACCCACAGCATAAAATGTGTGGAATTGCTGCTTGCCTCTTCAAGCTTTGCAGTTCTGTAGCTGCATCACTCAGCAGATGTGCACCACTCACCAAATCAAATGCTGTGCTCAGTGACTCCTAATAGAATGCAAAAACTTTCTCAGAAGCAAACCCAAACTGCTTTCATAACTAAAGTTATTGAACTTCACTCAAAAATATAAAGCAATAGGGAACTGGTAGATGATTTTACACATTCTTTGTCTTACTTCATCACACATATGATGGGTAAGTGAAGTCAGGATGGTTCCTCTATAAAACACCTAGTCTTGCTGACAAAAAAACCCCAACAAGGAGCTGAAAATTACCCCAGTGTTAATCAGTTAAGCTGTTAGATCTAGAGAGGTGCTTAAAAGCTACAAAACAAATGTTTCTGAAGTGTTCTCAATTAAGACATATTTTAAGTAGAACCTTATATGAAAATCAGATTTTACCAATAAAAACAGTACAGAAACTTGTCGATCTTCATCTTTTTTAATTTATCACCTTTACAGAGCAAGCCCCATTGAAACTGAATCACTGGAGTATTTATTAAAAAAAAAAAAACAAAACAGGCTTCTAGGTGAACAAAAACATTATAATCTTCAAAAACTTAGGTGATTTTCTCTATGCAAAATTACTTTGTAGCACTAAAAGCTGTCTAGTAGCAACAGAGTGCAGTCATAAATGCAAAATAACCAGTGACCCAAGTTTCAATGTAAACTTCATAGGTAAATGTACCAAAGGAATGAGCATGCTTCAAAAAATCAGTAGGGACTTGATATTGACAAAACCCTTACTCTATGGAAACATGAATTTTTACAGAAAAAAAACCCCTCATTTTAAAATACTTTACCAGGAAGTAACACCAAAGTAGTATTTCCACAATTTATCTTAAGTGCATATCAGCTTTTCATTTTTTTCCCCTAAACAGAACTGACACAAAAATAAAAGCTTTGTTTTAACAATCTGGTTTTACAAAGCAAAATAATTTTCATGTAGTTACTGCATCTAAGCCTCAGGGATTGTCAAAAATTAAGCTGTCTCCTCCCTTGTGAAACCTGTATTGGTATCAATGAGATGCAGAGAAATCTATATTAAGATTTCTTCCAGCCAAAAGGGCATATCAAGCTGCTTTATTGCCCTTGAAGGTGGAATAAGATATATTTTGTCCATTCTCAAAAGGACATAAGCAGGTTTTCTATGTATCAGAAGTATCAGAATATGACAAGAGTGGTATATTAACATCTTGCAGCACTAAGGAATGAGTGCAAAAGAAAGAGATCTTGGGCCAAAAATATCTTTCATAACTGTCATTGAAGAAACCTCTTCGTCTTTTTGAAGTGCCATCCCTTCACATTTGCTTAAATCACATTGAGACAAAAATATTCAAATCAGTAAGAGCCATCTTGGACAAAAATGAACCTTTGGGGAGTTTCTAGATCTCCCCAAAACTGATTTGAAGCAAACAGTCCAAGAATCTGAATGCCAACAAAACAGCTGGCTTGGAAGCAAAAAGAAACAATAAAAACCTGCCATTGATGAAATTCTCTTTAGGTATATGCCAAATCTCAGAATGTGCTGACATTATTAAACAAATACGGACTATTTAACTGAAAACAGGTCCCTTCTCAATTACTCAGTTCTGCTCAGAAGGAATGAGACAAGGAAACTCTTCCATTTCACCTTCTGGATTCCTTTCATTGGATTTCATATCAAAGGATGACAGTTGTCTCCTCCTCACAATTACTGGCCTGGAAGTACCTTTAAGTGGGATTTAACTCTGGATCAAGCCCTGCTCTGAACAAGCAATTTGTACTAAATTGTTTCCAGAATTTCTTCCCAGTCCATATCTTTCTATGCTTCTACTGAGTTTATAGGTAGCAGCCATATCAGACAGCTTATGAATCTTTCACCTGGAACCCTTCTAGAGTCTGCTCTCACCTGTATAACCTGATAGATATGTATCTCCTCCTATCTACAGCATTCTTATAGCGTATGTGTTATATCACCTCATATAGTAGAACAGATTTCAAATATTTTTAATATAAATTTCCACTACAAAATGGATTAGATTACTGAAGCTAGAGCGTGTAAAATAAACTGTAAAACAAAACTTCTATTTGGTTGCTGAAGACGCTCCACACAACAGAAGTATCGATATCAGGTGTCAGATGGCTTCTATAAGAAACATTGTTCCAAGTAAGTTAACACAACTTTTAACATGTCTTTTGAAAGTCTTAAAAAGCCCTTAAAAAAAAAAAAAAAATCCTGAACAACAGAAACACTAAACTAATACTATGTGACAAGGATCATTCTAAAGGAATAATCTCTCAACATTCTTGCAATTACACCAAGGAAGGAAGGAAAGGCAATTGTTCAAATAAATTAGCCTCTTCAAATTATATTAAACAATTAAAGCAGCAGCGGCATGCTCAGGTCCACAGAAACAAGTATTATAAACAAAGACAGCTTTACAAATATGAAGCTCAAGTCACAATTCTTAGCTGGGATATCATTGCATATATATTATTGCAGTTGGAGCAGCTTAATTTCTTCTCTTTTCTGCACAAGGTGCCAGGAGGTTTTGCTATTCTTGCACTGACCTTCTTGTTATCATGGTGGTAGATTCAATCACCTGGAAACTTAGCTTTGTATAAATCCTTTAAAAAACTATTACCGTTCTCGCTTCATTCCAGGACACATGGCACAGACAGTGAGTGAGCACTTTACAGTCATGCCAGAGTTGTTTCACAGACAAGAAATAAATATAAAACTTCGAGATCCAGATCCTGTGTTTCACCTTTACCCTCTCTGCCTTCGTCTCCTGCAAATGTTTGAGTATCCTTGCTATTCATCAGGATAACAGCCCAGAGAGGTGATCAATCCAAATGTTTCAGAAGCACTCTCCTTTGGTCAAATAGTTATGACCTGCAGGTACTTTCTTCCCCTACAGCAGGAGGACACCCTGCATTTAATCCTCTATGTCTAGCCAAAAACTGTTGTTCCAACAAAATAAATCATAATGGGAAGACACTTAACTATTTATAAACATCAGCTCTGTTTGTTCCTGAAGATTGATGTGAGGTCTTCTGGTGTTGCCACCCCCAATCCATAAGGCTGGGTGTACAGTAGTCAGCAACATCAGTATGACTTTGCTTTCCCTTTGGGTCACCCTGACTTGAATTTAAACACATTGCTTTACTTTTTGCTTCCCTATCACCTGTATAAACAGCATGTAGAAAAATAAATTGATGAGTTAATATAATTGACCAGAACAAATAGTAACACTGAACATTTTTTATTGTATAGACAGATTCCAAACACATAATTCAAATGTTTACAAGACAGGATGAGTCCAAGTTAATTTATCATGGATACTGCTATAAAAGAAAAGTTTACAGGAAAGATTTGAATACTAAAAAAAAATAAAAATTCTGGTTGGTCAACTGTGTTTGGAAAAGACTTTGACAGAGAAACGCTTGGAAAAAAAAAACAGAGAGGTACTCACAACATAACACAGTTGGATATACAAAGACATACAGCAATTAAAAGTCACAGTGGTATTTGAGAGGGCAAAAGAGATTAGACACCTGAAAACATACTTATATAAAAATTTAGAGAAGGGAGAAGGCTTTGATCTATTTTCTAGCAAAACTAGCCACCTTCCCTCTCCCCTTGCCTCTCCATCAAAATTGGAACAATTTCCAACAATTTCACATAAATTTTATCAGAATAACATTGAATTACTACAATTAATGTTCTTGCACATTGTGGTAGTTTAAGTGGTGACTAAATGTTTGTGTACCTGCTAGAATTACTTACTTTCTTGCTGTGAAATAGGACCAGGAGAAAAAGCAAAATGGGCTTAAAACTTCAAAAGGAATAAAGAAAACTTTATTGACATATTTAACTGGGTTATGAGGATTAGAATAAAACCTTTAGAAAACTTCCCCGTAACACCCTTCTTTCCTTCCTACCAATGCAACAACGTAGAGAAATAAAACAGTCCTTCTTCCAATTCACCCAGGGAGAGTAGCCTCTCATTCAAAAACCATGGAGACTTCCCCACAATTTCCAGTCTTCTTGTGGTTACAATCTTCACAAATGCATCTGCCCGGGGAAAATCTGCACCTGCAAAGTCCTTCCCATCTCACAGCCCTCCCAAAGCTGCGCTTCTGGGCCACATCAAATGCATGGGGTATTCTATTTTAAGGGTGAGTGCTTAAATGCAAAAGTTTATCTTCAGCTCCCTCAAAAATCATTTTCATCTCTGGGAAGAGAAGACTACCACCCCTCTCTCAGGTCAGAGGGGCATCACTACCTCATTTCTTTCTCTGTTCCAATGGCTCAAAGAAGATTACAGTCTCTGCTCAAGTCTCAATTGAACCATTCCACCCCCTATGATTTTCTATGATTTAAAAGGTTAATTAGCATCCATCAGCATGGCTTATGATACAATTTCAGTCCATAGACTCTCCTCACCCTCCAACGCAATCAANGCATGGCTTATGATACAATTTCAGTCCATAGACTCTCCTCACCCT